>SSBO01000012.1:19730575-19780702 GCA_005281725.1 Wuchereria bancrofti | reverse complement strand
GTTTTAAGATGCCTCGCCTTTTCCGCACCATTGGCTATCCGCTGCAGCTGAAGCCTTCCACCATGCAACAGAAAAAAAAAATAAGTGCTTGGGTCGCAATTAAAATCAGTCGCAAACTATTGGTGCAGCGCATACCATGCCAGATCTACTTGGAGCTATTACTTGGCTAACTGATTTGATTCAAGTAAGTTATTCGTTATATGATTAGCCCAATTTATTTAGATTGCGCTGATAAAACCAAATCAAACATTGACCTGCCGATATCAGAAATAGTCTGGATTGTGACAGTCAGAAACCGTAATTTATTTCCGGCTGCTTTATATTGGTTCTTGCTATAATGAATACTAGTCTTCTATTACGATAATGAAGTTATTAAAACCACCTTGTGCTTTGCGACTGATTTTAATTAAACCATCTCGCATATATTAGAATTCCAGAATGTTACTTCAGGATAATTGTATTTGAATAACGAAATCCTTATTTTTTCTTGAATATAGAATATTATGTAAGCTTAAAAATTAGAGTCCTGTTTGTAGATGATTGGGGAAATATCACCACAAGATTTACTCCTTGCGAATGAAGAAGGCGATGGTCAGAGAAGACCGGTGGGTCTTTAATACCCTTATCTACTTCTAGATAAGTGATAAATTGCGTAATTTTATAGTTCAACATCAGTTCATTTGAATATTCTTTTATTTGTTTTCACTAATATGTGATAATTACTCTGCGTGTTTGTGAATATTCAAAACCAATAATTAAATATATTTCAATTCACTGTGATTATGTCTTATTATGCTAGAAATTTTGGGATTTTTTATTTCCGTAACAGTAAAAATTCCATCACAGAAAAATTGACTGGGTTCATTTGCTTTATTAGTTGTGCATTCCCATTTTATTAGATAATGTCTAAAAAGTTAGGTTTTCCATTATTTGAATCTAAACTGTTAAAACTATTTCGAGAAAGCACTTTACATAATAGTCTGTTTGCAAAGCTATGAAATTCATTTGTTTGTTTAGTTGGCTTACGGCTATATGGTTCGATGTTATAAGAAATACTGCAGTAATCCACTGCTGGGATTCAATATGGACAATTACAAGGATGAGAATAATGTCCTCCTTCAACTTGTTGGTTGGTCCGAACGAATTAACTTTAACTTTGTCATAACCTACAGCTGACAATTGCTTGTATAATCTTCTCGTTGTTCGGGATGGATGATCCCAACTAGTGGGCGGACGTTTGTTACAGTTGGAGCTATCGAAGTCTTAAAATGGAAAGTCTGTAGACATTTCAAGTTTTGGATCTCAAGAACTTTGGAGTCTCATTATATAGACTTCGAAAGTTCCATATTTTTTGAGCTGAAGCATTTTGAAGTAGTTTATGAAATTTATTATTTATGAATTTCAGAAGAAAGAGAAGATATCGCGTCACAGGAAGCTGAATTAGATGCACAAATTGTCACATTAACAGAAGAAATTACAGAGCTCCACAAGGATAAGGTATGTTTTTATTACATTGCTCTATGCTTGTTTCTGTTAGATATCTCTTATTGTCAAGCCGATTCAATTCTTCCAAAAATTTTGATTACATTTTTACTACTTCGAATCATCTTTTTTTTTTGGTTTTAATATAGCTTTATCATTACTGTTAATAAATTTAGAAATTTAAAATTAAACTTACCAGATCTTAATAGATTTAATGTATTTCAGGGAGAGCTTGATAAGCTTCAAACGAGCACTAAAGTGCTGGAGGAAGATTTGAAAAAGATGCAAACATTTAAGGATGAACAGCAGGAAACACTTGGTGAAGAAAAAAAGAAAAAAGTTGGTTTTTATCTTTGTTATAAAGTATTCTTATTTTCTATGTGTATTTAAATGTGCAACTATGCTGCAGGAAAGCTTGGAAGATAGGATTCAACAGTACAATGTAATTTTTTTCTTCTTTTTTTTTTTTTTTTTTTTTTTTTTTTTTGCTAGTCTTAAAGAAAAGCTTTCTGCTAAAGAGAAGCAGTTGGAAGCGCAGTCAATGACCGGTGAAGAAGCAAGAGCTCTTCGTGTTGGGAAAGAAGAGGTCGGTTTCGTTGCACTTTTATATGTAAAGGATATGAAAGCTTGAAATAGTTTGAAAGTTATTGCTTCCTACCAGTAGTGCCTATCCATAATACTACGAACAATAAGTGAATGTGAATATAGATTTTAATGTAACAAAAGAAGTGAGTCACAGTGGCAGATATTGAATAACTATTCGAAATTGATAACTTTTTTGCGGTTTTTATTTAATAAAGGGAAAACTTCAGTTGAAAGCTCGAACTGAAATAGCAAATAAGGAGCGACAAAATATTGAGCTCGAAAATGATCGAATTCTTTCGGTCAATTTTAAAGAAACTTCTCAGGTTTGTTCATAGATTTTTTTTTTNTATGTTTTTATTACATTGCTCTATGCTTGCTTCTGTTTATTGTCAGGCCGATTCAATTCTTCCAGAAATTTTGATTGCATGTGCTATATTATGTCATTTTTACTACTTCGAATCATCTTTTTTTTTGGTTTTAATATAGCTTTACCATTACTGTTAATAAATTTAGAAATTTAAAATTAAACTTACCAGATCTATTAATAGATTTAGTGTATTTCAGGGAGAGCTTGATAAGCTTCAAACGAGCACTAAAGTGCTGGAGGAAGATTTGAAAAAGATGCAAACATTTAAGGATGAACAGCAGGAAACACTTGGTGAAGAAAAAAAGAAAAAAGTTGGTTTTTATCTTTTTTATGAAGTATTCTTATTTTCTATCTGTATTAATTTTATCACTGATTTCTTTTTTAATAGTTTGAAGGTGAAGTATGTATTTCTGATAGTGTTTAATTGCTTCTGGTTTAAATGTGCAACTATACTGCAGGAAAGCTTGGAAGATAGGATTCAACAGTACAATGTAATGATTGCTAGTCTTAAAGAAAAGCTTTCTGCTAAAGAGAAGCAGTTAGCAGCGCAGTCAATGACCGGTGAAGAAGCAAGAGCTCTTCGTGTTAGGAAAGAAGAGGTCAGTTTCGTTGCACTTTTATATGCAAAGGATATGAAAGCACCTTGAAATAGTTTGAAAGTTATTACTTCCTACCAATAGTGCCTACGAACAATAAGTGAATGTGAATATAGATTTTAATGTAACAAAAGAAGTGAGTCACAGTGGCAGATATTGAATAACTATTCGAAATTGATAACTTTTTTGCGGTTTTTATTTAATAAAGGGAAAACTTCAGTTGAAAGCTCGAACTGAAATAGCAAATAAGGAGCGACAAAATATTGAGCTCGAAAATGATCGAATTCTTTCGGTCAATTTTAAAGAAACTTCTCAGGTTTGTTCATAGATTTTTTTTTTGTGAAAGCTATCTGTGTTATATTGTCATATATGATAATATTGTTTTGAGGTGAGGGAAAAATCAACACATATTGACTTATTATATATGTATATATTGCTAGTGTCCACAGGGATAGAGAGTTCATTTAGCTGGTGTGATATCGTTTAGCTGGTATAGTGGTTGATTAAAAATTTCCTCGGACGTTCTTGTTGATGATCATATAAAATTTTAAGAAATTTCGTTGAAGAAAAAAAGATTTGCTATTGCTATATTAGCCGCAAAAACCTGAGTTTATTGAATGATTGTCAAGATTACAGTTACGTGAACGTTATCGAGCATTTATCAGAACCTTCGAGGATGTAAGCAGAATGGTGTGTGGGACGTATGATCCGTTCATTGGTATGCTGGATCAAAATTCTCCGAATGAGCCCCATTTTGTGGAATATCTTAATAAAATTGAAGTAATCAATGTTTTTATATTTCTTTTGTGCTTGATAATTGTATTAAATTAGTGAAATTATCGGCAATAATTTTTGTTAAAAGTTAAAGATACAAAAATAATCAGAAATTTTTCTTGTATTTACCTTCGCCAGAGCAATATTAACAGAAAAAAGGAAATATGTTGATGACAGTTTTGTTAAATTGTTAAAGTAAATTCAGAAATAGCGTTGAGGTGTTCATGTTGCTTTTTCATTTCTTTGCTGCACTGGCAATAGCACATCTTAAAAAACTTTCTACCTTCTGCATAATGAAACGATTGCTATTGGTAAATCATAAAAGAAATGGACTACTGCAACGAATAAAGTATCCAAAGTTATTTCCAGGAGAAAATGGATGAACTTAGCAACAAAATTAATAGTTGGATTAAGAATACAGAAGAGAAACTAATAACCGTAAACCAGGATGTGACTGAGCTAAGACAAAAGAAAGCATTTTCAATAGAGAATTTGAAGTGTAGTCAGCGACAAATTTCAAAAATGGTGTGTTTTTATTTTTTTTTATATATATTTCTAACGTATTACGCGAAAAGTTTGTTGAGCATGGGATAAATTTTTAGTCTCATGATTTTACGCTCAAGCATGAGGATTGGGAAGAAGAGCGTCAAAAAACGTTGTTGGAAGTGGATGTGGCACAGAGTGAGCTTGATAGCTTGCATGCTCTCCGCAATGGAAAAGTAAAAGTTTATCACTGTCCGATTTTACTGTTTCAGTTTACACAGAAATCAAATTACCGCTCTATCATTACTGTTTTTTTTTTTTTTTTGGATTGTCTCCCTGTGAAATGGCATATGTCCATAGTGTTATAAAGTAGCTAATTGTGAACTGAAATCACACCAGCAATTTCAGCTTTCTGTACATGAACAGCTTGCGGAAGCACGAAAAACTTTGCAGTCTCGACAAATCGAATTTAATGAAGCAAAGAAGAAAATTGTGGACGAAGTGGCGGTGAAGTTTTCGATTTTAGTGGAACAGTGGGAAAATCTTAAGGTGAATATGCACGCTGCTTTCTTTTGCTAATAGTTTTACTTTCCAAAAATTTTCTGATTGTAGCATTTATATAACATAATTCAGTCGTATTTTCTAGAATGCATTGATTTCGCGATATCGAATTGATTCGTTATATTGCAGAAATGCCAACATCAGTTACGTAATGATGAAAAGCTGTTGCGAGAAGCTTTAAATAATTTCATTGATGACGGCAATTAATGTGAGATTAGAAACCATAATGATCTGACTTGTAATGATCTTTAATTACCGAGTATAGTTTCCATGAATACCATTTTGTTTTAATGGATTATTTTACTATAACTTCTTTTCTGAATTATTAGAACATCTGATGTTTTAATGAAGTCTCGAATCAAGTAATCTATAGTAATTAAGAATACTATAAGACTTTATCCTCAGTCTTAAAAAATTGGTTAATTGATTGTGCTCTTCAGTTCGAAACATCGAAATTTATGATTGAGAAACTATTAAGGACATTATTTTTTATTCTTCTAAAGTATGACTTTTCAACTTTCTTTAGAATCTCAATGAAAGCGTAACGCTTATGTTACTAGTTGCTTGTACAGGTAGCTTCACATGTCCACGATTTCGAAGCCATTCAGAAAACTACTATTATTTACAATAATCTTATTTATTTCATTGAGCATTTATGAATAGTTTTAAATTCCAAATTAGCATCATATGAAAATAATGGAAATTACCAACAGGAAAAAGAGACAAAATCTTTGCGAACAAAATGGAACAAGACAACGAAATAAGGTAGATATGACAAAAAAATAAAAATAAATACACGACACTTTTTACAAACTGATGCTTACATTACCATTGTTGAAAATAAGCGCTAGAAGAATTCCATCGAAGTGATCTAATTGATCATGTCTTATATCCATAATCGTTCTGAAGAGCTCATTAACAAAAGTTAGCCAACTACGAAAGATCCGAAGAAATTTTAGTACTAAAAGATATGAGAGAATTTCTCATACATGCTACAGACACCAAAACAACGCTCTAAGAATCCCGTATCATAGCTTAGTACTATAGCTTAGTTTTTATCGCGCCAATTTTGTACATAGAAGTCTTTCCATGATTTCAGGTTGATATCATAGCCTTGATCAGTTAGAACATAATTGATTATTTCGATCCTATGAACTTCAGCAAATTTAGTGTTACCCTCCACCGGTTGCTTCCAGATATCAATTATATCGTTCTCTTGTACCTGTATTTCGTTGTATATTATTTCCATTCGATTTTTAGCAAACATTTTTCTTTCAATAAAACTAATTTTTTCAATAAAATCAATGGATAGATTTGAAGAGACGATAATATGTATTGGATGGGATAATAACAATTACAGCTAATAACAGTTGGGAATTTCAATTTTTTGGTTTTCGCTTCAGAATTTCTGAAAAACGTTTCGCAGTGCATCCATTTCTGGAAACTGATAGGGCAGTACTAAACTGTTCATAAATGAACATCTGCTAATCATCTATAGTGATGGTTTTTAAGATCAAATCCTTACATAATAAGCCGCCTTTTTCGGTATATCTTCCTCGTTTATCTGCACTTTACCTGTTAAAATCAGCTTTTCAGCTTGTCTGAAATCAGATTTTCAATCCAATTGGTTTCAAAGTATTTGTTAATCACTATTAGCTCTTATCATTTTTTGTGTAATAACACTCACAGAAAGCCCCCATATCTTGTAATGCATGGCAATCATCTGTAATTATATTGCTTATGAAAACAAAAACAGTCATATGACCAAAATTGCCATGTAATTTAATTAATTTAAAAAAAAACTTAACCACTCATTTTTACAAAGAAAAAAATGAGGAAACACGAACCCTCGTCCTTGTCCAACCGCTCTGGAAACAATCGAATCAAGTCGTCGACTGCTCACCTTGAAAACTTGTAATCGATAATCTTTCGGTAAGCCATCATCAGGTATCTCAACACCAATGTCTATTTTTGGTCGTCGATAATTCTTACAAAGTCCTCCGAATGTTTGGAATTCACGTAGCACATTGATGGTACCATAATCCAAAGTGTGATTTAAGCGTAACAATCGTGAAGTTCTTGATATCGTTAAAGCTGTCATTTGAAATACTTCCATCGTTTGATGTTAAATCTGCATGCAGTACCACTATTCTATTATGTACGACTTTTCAATTACAATTATTTTAGCATTTCAAATTAGATATATCCAACATTTTAAGCTAAGGATCAATCCTGAATATACTGATGGATACTTACTGTCTACATCCTGATTTTTCCTTCCTTAATCACTCAAAATTAATTAATCGCATGCTTCCTAAAAAGAGACTGGACCGAAACTGCTATAAAACAAGGGATTTTGAAGCCGTCTACGTCAAAAAAAATTCGGAATATTCATGAATTTGTATTTACTTCGACTATTAATAAACCCAATGATTTCATGAAATGCATGCAAAAGCTGTCAACGTTAAAATCAGTAACTTGATTAATTAACTATCAAAATAAGTAATTTCCATAAGAATTTGTTAAGCACTTCAGGAAAAAAAATTCAAATTAATACAATACTGAATTAAAAGTGGTGAATGAGGTATTTAAAATTAAAATTGACAAAACATGCGCAAATAGATCTATTAACCATATTTGAAAAAAGGAACAAACAATATGCAGCTGAGAGCAATTATAAAAAAATTCCGAAGTTCTTGAAATTATAAACAGAAATTAAATTAAAAACAAAATAATAACTATTCATGAATACAAATAAAGGAACAAAACTAAAATTAAAAGTGAATGACATAAATGAAATACGATAATAACAGAAAGAAATGGAAAGAGAACAAGTAATAATAAAAAGGGAAATTAATTTAAAAATGAAATCAAAATAGATAAATGATAAAGTTAATCGTAATTGTCTTGCGGTATTTTTCTCTTTCTCTTTCTCTCGTTATTTCTTGATTTTTTTGACTGGACAAAGTATCCGGATAAACACCAGACAAGACATCCGGCTAAAAGTAAGCAATAATGGAAAGATTATCACACAAGCAAGTCCAAAATGATTAACTAAACTGATACTGCCGAATTTTTATTGCTAACATTCATGAATGCTAATGGTAGGCTTATATTCGAGATGCGATTGATGAGACATTTTTGAAAATAGCATTAACAATTTATGGATTAGCTTTTGCTTTTCTTTCCCTTTTTTTCGTGGTAAGTTGTAGAAGAGATATTTGATAATTAGAAATAATGCAAGTTGCATTAGTAATTTATTTTAACACTAAAGAATTTTATAAATGATAATTTTGCTGCGTCATTTTTCAAATTAGGTTTAAAATAATTCTTATTTCTGGTGTTTTTTCTTCTTTCAATTTTAAATATGTTATATGGTGATTAATATTTAAGTGATAATTTATCACTTCCCCTTATTTTGTTTCTTTAATGAAGGGCGTTGATATTGGAGCAAAGTAATTTTCGTTTTCTTTAAACAACGATTTTTGTCAAAAGTATAACTGTCACCAGCAAAATAGTATTTACTATTGGCAGAAGCTAGCGGTTCGAGTATAATGGAATTGGTGAGCATTTTCTTGCTGCTAATTTATAATAAATACAGCTAGTGATTTTTTTTTTCTGCTACAAAAAAAGTAGTTTAATGTCTAATGAATTGAATTCTCCAAGAATTTTCTAATTAGATGTTATTCAGTCAGTTAAGTGAATTAGTTGCTTTGCTCCATCAGTTTAAGATGTCATAATGAATTAATATTATTTCATCTAGTTATATAATTCCATAAAAATTTTCAAACTTTTTGTTGATCACTTTTTGGACAATTAAAAGATTTATAAAATAGCGCAAATACTTTCCAGTTTGGTAGTAAGTTAGATTCGACAATTTTAGTCAATACGAAAATTAATGGTGAATATTCTTTTACAGATACCTTTATCACCTCAACCATATCGGCCATGTTTATTACTGAAATGGTCATCGGCATGTATACTATTAGATTGTGCTGTTAATATGGATGCACTTTCATCATTTCTTCCAGCTGCGGTTTGTAAAAGGTTACATTCAATATTTTCTATTTGTTTTACCATTTTATTTTATCCTTTTTTATATTTGAAAAGTTTCTGGAAATCATTTATTTTGAAAAGATCTTTTTTTTGTTCGTTTTTTTTTTTTTGTTTTATCAAACTGGAAAAAAAACTTATGCAGAATTATTAGTTTTTCCTTAGTTAAGCTAATTTGTGGTTTTAGCACTTGTAATGCTTCCGCTATGCAGTTTTCCTTTTTTACATTGTTTTTTTCTTTTTTTTTATTTTTGAAAACATAAAACTTCATTGTTCTAATACATTATTGCCTAGTATATTTATGATGTGATTTTCAAATTTCAGTAAACTTTTTTCAAGCTTACCAATGTATCCAAAAAATGCACCGAAGTATTGTCTTAAACGTTACGGGGAACATATCCTTATTGATGGACCGTTTGAAGTGCATCCTGCACAGATAATTTTTTTTTCCTTTTTGAATTTTAGTTGAAGTATTCTCAGTTAAAACTACTTCCATATCATTCCAATCTTTTTATTCATCCATTCCATAGTTAATATCAATTTTTATTTGGTTTAAAAAAGTTGCAATTTTTCAGATTTGCTCTACATCAATGAATTCTGTAGATACGATATTGGTGTCGAATTGGATGTCTCTCCTTGCACTGCCATTTTTTACGGAAAAGACAAATTTCACCGGTGTTGTTTATGCAACTGATCCAACACTTCAACTTGGAAGGTTATTAAAGTGATAATCGTTATATTTTTTATAACTATTTTATTTAAATTTAAATTTGGGATGACGTTTTGATTTAAAAAAATGTTTTCAGGGCAATCATTACAGATTTATATAAGTCTAATTACTCACTTTTTTCAAGATTAGTTATGGAAGAATTGTTGGATTTCTTCGATAGAGTGGATCGAGAGGAACAAGACTCTTCATGGAAGAAACCAGCATTGTTCATGTATGTTCTTTGCAAGTTTTTTCTGTTTGCCCATATGTTTTGCATGCAATATCCTTGAATTATTCTTTAAAATTCCTACCTAAAAAAATATTGTGTGATAACTATTAGTTTTATACATTACCCTATTAGTTTTGTACATTGCCATTTGATATTATAGTTTAAGGGACAAAACGATAGTTGCGCCTCTTAAATCAATATACTTCAGTTTTTAGGAGTTTCCCGAATGTTCCATCTAGTGATCCACGTGAATGGAAACCATTTTACAGTCGTGAACAAATGGAAAATTGCTTGGCAAAAGTGCAACGAGTGTCATTTCGAGAATCCATTGTAAGTTTAAGACATTTTCCAGTAAAATTTCATCTAGTAGTATTTCCAGGCATGATGAAACTTTTAAAATTCTGCGTCATTTCTTAAGATTATGATGAAATGTTGAGGGGAAATCATATATGACTAAATTATATTCAACAAATGTGTTCAGAACACAAAAGTTACGTGGCTATAATACAAATATTTAGAGTTATTTGGCCGTAATACATATGTCCAGAGTTATTTGGTAGATTCTTAATACCAGCATATTGCGATATGCTGGTATCGTAAATAATAGTAAAATGATATTGTATGGAACACAAGATATCTGTATTTCTGACATACGACTTATACAAAAATGCTATGAAGTTAATGTTATTAAATAAAGATAGGCAATTTAACGGAATTGTAAGCCTTATTGCTACATATTTTGGAAGTAATTAATCTAGTATTTTGATTTTATAGAACATTCACGGTGCTGCAACGGTTGCGGCATATTCAAGTGGTTATTCAATAGGATCATGTAATTGGATTGTCCGTACCGAACATGAAAAGGTGCATATTTCTATAAAATTTAATTCCATTTTATGTTATTTCAATATATCTTATTTTCAGGTCATTTATTTATTCATTTCTTTTAAGACTTATTGTATTCTACTTTTATATAGGAAAAGGATATATATATGCGTTTTCGGACATTTACAGTTATTCTCCAAAAATTTATTCCACTGCTTTTTATATTTTTCCAACATGTCATTTTAAGAATTTGAATCGTTGGAAGTGACTTTTTTCTTCTAAGTGAAATCCTATTGTAAGCTTTTAATGTCTGACATAAATTATGATTGTATGATTAGAAGTATAAAAATTTTCGTGCGTATTATGTATTACGACATGCATATTACGAAAATATTTTTGACATTTTCAGATAGGCTACTTGTCAGCAACATCCTCAAGAAATTCACATACAAAACCGGTTCAGTGGGATCAACTTCGTGGTTGCGATGCTCTTATACTGACTTCCATCTGTCACTTTCCGGAACATAGTCCTGAGACATCAGTAAGAAGTTCTGTTACTTGCATACGCAACGTTTTTATAGTTGGTCAGTATTCCCAGTTAGATGTTTTCGTGCTATATTGTTTAGCTTCCAATTAAAAAAATGATAAAAAGGCAGACCAAAAAAGGAGCAAAAAAAGTGAGATTATTGTAATAAATATATGTCTCTTGCATGATCTATGAATTTATCAGTCAGGATTCGAGACCTCCATTGCTTGAATTCTTAGTGTTTAGTCGCGCTTCATGCTGCATAAAAAATATTCTGGATGGATTATCCATTAGGGTGATGATCACGGAAACTCTGATGACTAAACCGAGAAACCAAAGATTTTAAACCAAAGTAACTTAACTAAGTTGAAGATAAGTTTTGCAGAAAGAGTGCAAAGTTTTGTAAATGTTCTATATAAGGTTTTTTCTTTTAGCATTTATTCGAATTAGTAATAATAAATGTTTCCAGATTAAAATTTTACTTTTCAAATTTGTGATCCATTTATTATATATTGAGATTTCGAAGCAAATCATTGTCATAACACCACCATTAGGCTTAGCAGGTTTTTGTTGCTTTTTTTCTTTAAATTTAAGGTATGCCATGCATTTGCTGTTATCGCTGATACACTTAAGAGAAATGGTTCTGTACTGATGCCAATTTGTCCAACGGGTATACTTTACGATTTGCTTGAAGTTATTTCGATGCAATTGGATCAGGTAAAGAAACATGATTGTATGATTCGTGTTTTAAAGTCATTTTGAACCTTTTGGAAAATGCATCATATTTATCGGATTTTGTTAGTTGTAATAAACTATTTCAAGCATGATGTACCAGTGGATGTTCCTGTATATTTTATTTCACCAGTTGCCGAGAGTACTTTAGCATATTCAAATATTTATGCTGAATGGTTATCTGAAAAGAAGCAAAATATGGTGAATATACCAGAAGAGCCATTTAAACATGGATTGGTAATTTTTTATTTAGAAGATTATTCAGATAAATTAAGAAAAGTTGTTAATTATCAGCCATTTCATGTTCTGTTTGCGTATGATTTTCGTTTTATTATACCAATAATTGATGCTACAATAATAAATAGGATAGGCCACTATGATAGGTGCGCTTTTTATGAAGGGATATTACCCGTATAGAGCAAAGTATTTAAATTTATTTTTAACTCATGCCGCTCAAATCAACTTCGGACATTTCACTTTTTTCAGGCTTCAAGAAATGGTCGCTTAAAAGTCTATGATAATATTTATGGGGATTTTTGTCGACAAATGCGAACTCCTTGTGTTATTTTTACTGGACATCCTTCATTACGAATCGGTAATGCTGTACATTTTCTAGAAATGTGGGGGAATGATTCAAAGAATGCACTAATTATGACAGGTAAAATTTTATTCTTCAACTTGATCATTTGAAAAAAGTAAAAAATTAAACATGACTTGCTCAAATATACATTATCACATCACGCATTATTTTCTTCTGGGGTAGTTTACAATATCAATCGTTTACTATAAATCATTCTCTGGTTAGATTGTATGTTAGTTCGATTTTAGAAAACTCATAAATTTCATCAAAAAACTTTCATTTTAGATCCAGATTATCCAATTCAGAATGTGTATGGACCATATGAAAAACTTTCAATACGTGCTTTTTTCTTTCCGATTGAAACAAGATTGGATTTTTCACAGCTTAATCCTTCTATATTACCGGATTTAGCTCCAAAGCTTTTGGTTATGCCCGAAGTTTATACACAACCGCCACCAAATTCATCCCAACGTACCGATTTTGTTGTTGCATATGTAAGTGTTTTTTTTTCTTGTATTACTTTTTTTATTTAAGTAAACAGCTTATACGGTTTGGTCGTACGTGCATCGAACGCAAAATATTAAGTGGAAACGTAGTTGCAGTAACAACAAAAAACAGCTGTCAATTACGTAAATAGTTTATTTTATTGCACACCATTTTGTGTTTTTTAGCAAAGTTTGTAAATTCAGTGTTGTTTCTGGAAGGTTTGTGTTTGCATTTTTTTTTTACACTAAATTAAATGCTCTCTGTGATAAAGTTATGAAAATAAGTTTAATTTTTATCCATAGAATGCGAGAGCTACTTTTCGTTATGGCGATACTTTTACGATACCTTCAACAACAAAAACAAAAAGAGTTCGTTTACATCCAGACGTATGTTTTTTTTTTTTAATTATTTTTTTTTTCTTGCGGAACGAATTGTTTTTTTGTTGTTGCTGTTAGTACTGTTTTATTTGTTTGTATTAATATTTGGTAATTAAACTGATTTATTCGATTTCTTCTCAGCTATGTAGTAAGAGAATAATGAGAGAATGAGTTGAAATTTTTGAAAAAAAAAAAACTGATAAAGACTGCTTTTATGAAAGCTGAATATCTAGAAATGAACGAGACGCGTTTGCTAGAAAAGGCATCTTCACTTTTCGTAAATTCCATTAAGACCGATTGAGAGTCAAGTAATTGTAATTATATATTCTATTCTTTTTTACCATTAATATTAGCTTTCAGACTCTTCGAAGTATTGAATTACGTGGACATTATGATCATGGTGATATTGGGCTTTCGTCACTCAAGGGAATTCTTTCAGTATATGATAATATTTTGGAGCTTAATGTAAGTTGCTATCAGTTCAGTGAGTTTTTATTTCGGAAAGTTCCAGCATTTATTTATTACTTCACTTAACTATTTTCAGCCAGATATGAACTCAAAAATAAGGAATGTTTGTGTTGGAAAACTGAGTGCTGAAGCGTTCGCTCAAACTTTAGGAAAGGTAAATTTGCTTTGCTGTCGAAAGTCAACAACCAATTTTGCTTCGATTTCAATTCGTTGAATAATGAAATGTGAAAATTTTTCGACTTTCTGACTATTCCTATCCATATTTTCAACTGCTTAATTTAAATACGGATCAAAAGGAATTGTCTTCTGTCCTATCATATTCCCCATAACATATTAATGTAATACGTACTTTAAAATGATAATGTAGCACTAGTATTTGTTTAGTAGTTTTATTTAGTTATGCATATCGTATTATGTATTTTTTGAATGCATACCACATTTTGTATTTATTGAATTGGTATTTTCAGATGAATTTAAAATATTCACGGAATGAAATTAATGGGAATGTCTGTTTCACATTTGTAAGCATTTATAATTTTATTTCTTCGCTTTATTTAGGTTTTATATTAAATACCAAACATTATTTTTAAATGGTGATTAATAATAAAGAGATTAATAATCAACAAAGAGCAAAATTTTAAATATCAGTGCAATAGATAATTCCAGGGACTATTTATCATCCAGTCTTTTTGCATGACTAATTTTGCTGATTCACTTATTTACAAATTTAATTTATATAATTCCAGGATACTCTCAACGCTTCTGTATGCATTAAAAATGGTGGTTTTCGAACAGTTATTAGTAGTTCAAATCGAGAAAATCGTCAACTGTTATCGAAAGCTGTTGCAATTTGTTTGAAAGTATTATGAAACAACTCGTTACCACTCCACTTGTACAGTGTTATATCATTTGCTTAGAAAATTTAGTATATTTATTTAATAAAATTAAAGATAAGAACTTGGTAACATATAAATGTAACTAAATATTTGATTCAGAAATGTTGCACTCAGTGATTTTTAATATTGTCACAGTTGTAGTGAAAGAATGGAAGATTTTATGAATTGATGAAAGATAAATGAGTCATTGAACTAAGTTTAATTAATTGTTTCTACCTCACTTTTGTTGTTGTCTGTTGTACAAATTATTCATTTATATTTCACTTTCCTGAATTATTTAATATAATAAAGAATTAAATGTTCTATTTTCGATAATGTTCTATTTTATGCTTGTAGTTTATTCACTAGGAGAAGAAAAAATGATTTTATTTGCATCTGATTTTAAAAGATTTTTACTTTAATAATAACTTTAAAAATTATTACGACTTATTAATTATGAATGCCGCTATACTATTCATTTATTTCTTCTAATCTTATTTCATATCTTTCTGACATTGCTTGAATTTCTATTTTTTGTCACGGATTTCGAGGATTAAATACAGAGATATTTAATGACTTATTTTGATTATTCATATTTCTATGACGGAAATTTGACTAAATTGTCCTAGTATCTATTAATTTTAGAATGTAGCAAGACAAAAGGAGCATTTTGTCAAAAAGAAAAAACTGGTGATAGAATAACATTATTGGTGGCAGGAATAAATGATCTAATTAAATTGAATTATGTCCTGTGTAATTATTGATCTGAATGCATTGATAATTAACTGCAATACGTTCGCCGATTTTTGGAATTTATGAGTGTAATTTATGTATGTCGTGATACATATTGATAGTAATCAAATTAATTAATAGATACTAGGACAATTTAATATAAAATAATAGTACTGATAATAATAAAAATAATAGCGTGGAATTCCAAAAGTAAACAAGTGATATTGTGGAACAAAACATAAAATTGTTGCAAGAATGAACTGTCAATAACGTTTGTAATTACAAAGATTTAGCAAATAAATAATTACAAAAAAAAAAAAATGGGAAAAATATGAAAGTTAATAAAAATATGAAATGAGATGAAGCGTAGAGTTTTGATTATTTTGTTGTATTATACAGTGGAATATAAATTTTCATTTTTTGAAAATCCTACAATCTATATGGTTGAGGTATTATTATTTATGTAATAATTATTAGTTTACAAATGACTACACATGAAGAACTTCACTGTTACTAATTCCTTATTCTTTATTTTAAATTTTTTTCAAGTGTGGCAGCAAGTTGCATTTTTTAATGCAACTTTGTTAATCTAAAAACAAATGGTTCAAAGAAATAAGAAAATATTTAGTTCACAGTCTTTCCAAATTAACATTAGAAAAATTACTAATTTAGAATTATATGGTTAAAGGACAGTAAGCAGAACTTATGAAAAGAAATAGAATTAAATGATTTCAAAAAATTAGTAAAAATATTGAAAAAAATTCTTTTTTTTCCTCTCGTATTACAGTTATAATAAAATAATACTATTTATATTTTTCCAATTTTTCGTCTTTTTTTCTGAATATTTATTTTATCAAATAAATCTTTTCAATCTTTTTAAATCTTTTTTTTTTTAAATTTTGATTTATATTCAATCGTTTCTTAGTTTTTCTCTTTTTTTATTTTACTGCTGCATTACAACTGTACTTTACAAATCAGAACCAAAAATATTTTTTTTTACACTAATTATTTGAATTAAATTTGATTTAACATAATTATTCTCTTTAAATAAAATTTCTTCCAGAAATGTTTGCTTTTTACCCAAATATTACAATGATTCTCTCTCTAAGTACTTGTCATACATCCAATTGGCACAATTTTTTAATAATGCATTTATTATGAATAAATATGCAAATTTTATTATTTCCATTCCCTTATTCAATTTATTTCAATGTTTTATTGGATAGAATTTTCATTATTATTATTCGTTTTATTATTATTACTATTATTATTATACATTATTTGTTATTTATTATTATTCAGTGTCCATTTATAATATTATTATGGTTGTCACTGTTACTTTTCTTTCAATTTTACTTTTGTTACTGTTAATATTCAACGGTCAAATGTCCAAGAGCTCAGTTCATCTTTTGAGTGAAAATTGAATGTCAATTATCTCTAATGTATTCCTATTTTAATTCAAATTGGAAATGGATAATCATTATCACAAATGTTAAAAATAATACAAAATAACGATTTGAAAAAATTTTTCCATTTAAATTTATATTTTCGACAAATCCGCCATCTCTTAGCTCATGTTTTCCTTATTTTCCTCATATTTTTATGCGAAAGATTTTATAGTACAAAATAGATTTTATTCGTTTTCATCTTCGCCGGATTTCTTGATTTTACCCTCTTTTGCCTTTTTGTTCAAAAGCTTTCTTTTTCTAACAATAGTGGATTTTCTTATAAATGATAGAGTGCAAAAATTAAATGCGTTTTCAATTTCTCGTTCTTCACATTTGCGGGGAAAAAATGCTACTGAAAGGACCGGTGGTTTGCATCTTTTTTTTTTTGAGCGCAATCGTTTTTTTTTTTCGATAAATGAAAATTTGAATTTGATTAACTGGAAGTAAATAAAATTTGCATGATTTTCTTAAATTTTAGTAAAACAAGGGACGGAAATGTGTAAAGGTCAAAAATTCAAAAAACTGGTTTTTCTTTAATTTAAATTAATAGCTCAAAATTATGATTTTAATTTCTCAGCTCTAAGCATTAAAATCACATTTTTTATTTCTATGTTTGGTACACTTTCGATTATCAGTGCCGTGTGGTTCTTTTAATTTGTTGTATTCTAATGTAATCAATTAATTTGATAGTGTTGCATTAAGATGCAAAAAATGGGTAATATTTTTTTTTAAATAAATCTTTGATAAAATATCAATAAAAGCATATACATAGTAATAAGATGATAGTAAATAAATTAATCGAAACGATGTTATAATAAAGCAATTTTCTTTTTTTTTGATCGTATGTCTAATACTAGAAGGTTCCAATATTGACTGATAATCTACTTGAAATATCTAATAGAAATAGACCACAATAATAACTGATAAACTATTTGAAAGTATATATCTAATACTTAAAGGTCAATATTGCTTGATAATCGATATCAAAATTCAAAAGCTATATTTAAATAAAGGAAAACAAAAAAAATCACAATTTTATTGTGCAATCAATTTTTTTTTTCTTTTTTCGTTGCCATTTTAGTTTTATTAATGTCTGAGCAAAATTTCACCCACTTCACTAAGTATGAGAGAAAAAAAAACCAAAGAAAAATAAAAATTAATTACTCTGAGAATTTTGCGAACGTGTGATATTTTCAAAAAGTAATGATATATGTTCTGCTGATGAACAGGTTTGACACAATTTCGTTTGCGTTTATCGGTTAGATGCGATGAGTTTAAAAAGTTGTATTGTCGATCAGCAAAATCGCTTATTTCTTCTTCCTTCACTTTCAATCATTGTTGGAGTAATTTCTTTTTCACTTCATTTAACATCTTTTTTTTTTCTATCTTTTCTTTTAAATTTAAATTTTTTAGTCTTGTATTTTATTATTAATTACATTTATTGATACTATTATAAAGTTGATAAATAATGGACATTTCTTTCCGTGACATATTGAAAATTTCAACTAATTGTTTAAAATTTTGTGAAATTCTATTAAATCGTTTTCTTTTTTTTTAGTTTTTTTATAATCCGAATGCAATCAAATGAATTATTGAATATGATAAAATCTCGTCTTCTCCTTTAATATAACTCGTCTTTCTTGTTTTGAGCATTTGATGGGTTAACTATTCATTCCATCATAAGTTTTCTGAATGGTTGAATAAGTCCGTGTATTATGTTTAAGGAATGCATTTGTAATGCGAAAATTTTTATGTATTAGAAAATGATTTAAAATAAATATTTCAATATTACAAGAAATAAATAACAAATATTCATCAATTTGTGAATTTAAATACTTAAAGTGTGTTATCATTCGACAACTTAAGAATTTTAAAAAATTTGGGTAAATAAAAAAAATTGAATATGATAAATATTTTAACAAATTTAGTGATTGTAAAATTTAATATAAAGAAAAAAGTAGTGTGGAATATTTTAACAATTTCTAAATGCAAATATTTAAACAATGAAAATATTTTGATCCACTAAATTTCAGTAATTTTTTATAAAGTTATTTACAAAACTTAAAACAATATTTGTAATATTTAATATAGAACAAAAAACAAGAAAAAATATAAAGTTGCATGAATTATTTAATGTAAAAATTTGGACATTAGGAATATTTCCAAAGTTATAATGAATTCAAGGAATAAATGCTATTAATAATGAATAAAATATTTAGAAGAAACAGCATTTTCATTTCATGGTAATATGCTAATTAATTTATTTGATTCTTTTTTTTTTGCTCTAAAGTATGCACAATCCATAGATAAAATAAAACAAATCGTATGTCTTTTTATGAATTTTTCATGACCAAAAATCAAGAATTTATTCATCTAAAGTGAATAACTTTTCAACAATAAACCAAATGAATGAATGAATTGAGTATATGTTTGTATATATATTATAGAAATACATTATTGCATAATAAATAAATGTAATTGAAGAATGCAAACTTAATTTCTGTTTGTTTACCTTTTTCTCATTTTTTGTTCAATTATTTGTTTATAACATTTTATTAGTTTTTTTTTTTTAAAATAAACAAAAAGAACTGCAAAAATGAAAAGAAAGTGAAATTAAATTTTAACAAAATTTGCGTTCATTATGGTAGTATTACTATTGAAAGTAATAAGGTTAGAAGTGTTTTGAATATCAGTAGCATAATATTTTTGAATTTTGTGAAAGTTTAAGTACAGTAATCAATAACTGCAATAAGAATTATAACTATAATTTTACTGGCAATATTGACAAAGTGCTGGTTTAAAGTTAATTACAGTAAAAACTTTCTGTATAATAACAATATATTTACTATCAGTTGTTATAACAGTGACTATCACTTTGTACAAGTCATTATTGTAATTATTGTTATGGACAGATGCTTTTGATGGAATTTTTGATTCAAATTAAGATTTTAAAAGCTAATTTTACTATTTAATTCATCACTTAAAGTTTCAAATGTTCATATGTGTAGTTGAGTATATTTAGCAGATTGAAGTAAGTCAAATGATGAAGAAAGAGTAAAAGTTAGTCAAATGTTAAATGAAGAGTGAACATGAAAAATAAAATGAAGATCATAATTCTATATAAATCTTTTACATGCATTTAGAAACGTTCTGAACTTAAAATTTCACTATTTTGATTAACCCAAAATCAAAAACAAGATTTAAATGTTGGTAGAATAATTTAAACACATGCGCAACAATAAGTTTTCTCTTATTTTCTCGCTTACAGAACTATTATAACTATAATTATTGCTACTGCTGTTATCACTGTTAAGATTACTACCATCACTACCAGTACTATTATTGCTATTAATGTCATTATTATCATTATTTTATCATTCTTGTTACTTTATTATTATCGTAGTTACTAGTATTCTATTAATGTTTCATTATAAATGGTTATTGTTTAATAGTTATTGCTAACAATATCAACAGTTTCACTATATACACAACCATATCACCATTATCATTATTATTGTAATAAAAGTTATTGGTCGCATGGATAAGATCAATTCATATTTTTGTTTCATTTATTCGTTAATTTTGTTGGCTGACAAATTTGTTTGTCCTGTTAAGATTACAACTGATGCAAAAATTTCACCCTTATCACTTTGGCTGTACATTAACTAGATGTTGATAATCGGACACAACAATATTATCATATAATCAAAGCACTGTCATCATCACTTCCATTGCCAGCATTGCGCCATTTGCAAATGCTACTTTTGTAAATTATCAATTATCAAAAATATACTTAATGCATAATTTTCTACACTAATGATTATTATCATTGAATTTCTGTATCCTAAATAGATATTTTCTTTTTCATTTCCACTTTCTATTCATTAGTTATTAATAATATAATAATAGCAGTAATAATAATAATAATATTGATAATTATTACGATGATAGTGAAAAAACTCAAAAAAAAGTCTGATCTTTGGTATCATATATTGTATTTCGTTTGTTTGTTTTGTCTTTTTTTGTTCTAATGCAGTTTTTTTCTTCTGTTTTTTTGAAATTTATTTTTGCAAATATGAAAAGAATAGGACTTACTTTTTAAAGAAAACGTGCTTGGTAACAATTATGGTAATAATTTTCATTGCAACGGCTAACAAAAATGTTACACCCAGAAAAAAGATAAAAGAAAAAAAAAGAAAAAGAATGATAATAGCAAATTCGAACATTTTGAATGCATAAATATTTTGGGTAATATCGCCCGAGCCGAATCATTTATTTCGTTTAAATTTCATCCTTTTTCCCTTTTTCTTTTTTTCTTATTTCATTTTAATTAACTACTCAATATCACTATTACAGATGGTTGCTATCATTGATTCGTTTAAAGATAACGAGAAGATTGGTAATTTTTTTCACTTCCTCATTACTTTTTTCGGTTTTTGTTTAATTTGTTTATAAGTGGAATTCTAGTGATTTAAAAAAATTGAATAACGTAATGCAATCTAATTTTAATCAATAAATAATAATTATAATTTAATATGACTGTCGGAATCGTTAGTTTTACTTATAAATAAATTGCTTACATTTCTTAAAATTGTTTAACTAATTTGCTCCAAGCAGTTCCACTTTTTTTTCGAATTAATAAAAATTTTGTTGAAGAAAAAAAATTTCTATTTATCCAACTGATTTTTAAAAGCTCTGAAATTAATTAGATTACAATTTTTTTTGGCTTTAGAGCCGATAACAACAATTTTCAGCCTTTAGTATTTTATTGTACTTAACTAAAAACATATTGAGCTAATTCAATTACAATTAGCAATTGAAAACGAACGAAATGAGATCTTTAAATCTTGTTTATTAATGCAATCGATCAAAAGTTGTTAACTAATTAACAGTTTTGTTATAGTCTAATCCAATAATGTTAATGTAATTTTGATGATAAAATTCTTGAAATAAATAAAATAGAATCTAAAAAATTATGCAATTATTCATGAATGCTATTTATGATAGATTTCAGTTGTACTGGTTACCGGTGCATCAGGTTACATAGCATTGCACTGTGTTCAACAACTTCTAGAAAATGGTTATACGGTAAGAGGTACAGTACGAAGTCTACAAAACTCATCAAAGGTTATTTAATTTTTTGTTTTTGTTTTTTTTTTTTTTAACAAAAAAACTGAAATTTTATTTCGACAATTGACAGTTTTAGGATTATTTCTTAATTGAAATGTATTGCAATAATTAGAATTTATTTTTTTGACATTTATAATAAAAGATATTTTTATTTTTTTACTGCAGTATATATCAAAAATTTTCTTTTTTTAAACAATAAAACATGTCATACGCTATAATAATTCATTAGCAAATTTTGAAACACATATGAAATTAAAGATTTAAACTTTTGTCTTCAATAGCATTTCTCGAATATTTTTCAAAAATCTTACAATGCTTATTTATCATATTAACTGTAAATCAAAATAGATAAATTGATTGCTAGTTTATTGAAACATAAATGAAAAAATGAATTACAATAATGATATTTGATAAGATACGAATTACTTTCGTAGAATATGTAATAGCTTCATCGTTAAGTCATAACAAATTTGATGCTAAATGATAAACGATAAAAAATTAGACTTCTTGTTGCAGATTAGTCCACTTCGTGACCTGAAATATAGCTCGGAAAGACTTGAATTGGTTGAAGCTGATCTTGAATGTCCGGATCATTGGCCAAAGTAAAAAAAAAAATTTCTAAATCTCTCTTCTTGTTTTATTTATCTATTTTTTTTTTAAAATTTTAACACAAATTTTTAATGATGACAAGTAACTGTGAAAGTTAACAAAAAAACTTGAGTATTTATATTTACAAGTTTTTAAAATTCATTCTAAAATTCCAGAGCAATTAAAGGATGCACATATATTATGCATATTGCATCACCATGGCCTATTGTAGCTGATGAGACAACTATAAGAATTGCCAAGAATGGTACTTTAAATGTTTTAAAAGCTGCTACTCAATGTAGTACTGTCCAGAAAATTGTGCTAACTAGCAGTACAGCTGCTATAAATGGTAATATTTGTGAGTTAATAAGCAAAATTTTAAATTAATATATGTATATGGAATATGAGTATATATAAGTAAATCAAGTCTAAATACTTAAAAATAAACAAGTACTCACATTTAAATTAAGTCCAAACACTTCAAATAAATTACGTATAATTATATATGAATCATTTTTATAGTGGATTTTATTTGTTGAATAATTAATAAACCAATATTTACAATTAAATCGTTTACATATTTTAATAGATGGTCATAAAAATGATGCTCGAGTTTTTGACGAGAATTGTTGGGGAAATTTGAATAGTAAACAAATTGAAAATTACAGTCGTTCAAAAATAATTGCCGAAAAAGCTGCATGGGAATTTTGGAAATCTTTACCAGGTTATTTGATTGATTAAATTGATGTGATTAATTTTTTTTTCAATTTTATTTCAAAAAAATTTTTTTATAAATAATTTGGGAAAAACCGATTAATAACAATGTTTTTTCTCCATTGTTATTTTTTCAATAATTAATTTTTAATTAATAAATATGAAAATTGTCTACTTGAATAGTTATTACTCCTTTATTAATCTTTTTCTATTTTAGAAGCGTCACGGTTCCAATTGACTGTGCTAAATCCGTCATTTGTGATTGGCCCGGTACTTTCAGATCAAAGACATGGAAGTGCTAAAGTTTGTCGTTTATTCCTCTACAAACTGTTTACTTTGTGAAATCTTCTTTTTTCTCATACATAATACAATAATTCCAAAATGTCAGTACTTTGAGTAGAAATTAAAGTGTATTTCAAGTATTCAAATATATGATTTATATTATAATCCATTTTGGACAAATTTCCAGCTTGAAAATCAAATATACCCTAACATTTGCTTTCAGATTATTCGGCGAATGATGGATTATCATACTTTTCCTGCAGCACCAAAAGTTTCACTTGGTATGGTTGACGTACGTGATGTCGCACGTGCACATATACGAGCAATGGAATGCGCTAATTGTAATGGTGAACGAATTCTCATAACAGCAACACCATCAGTTTGGTTCTCACAATTAACTCGTTGGCTTCATGACGAATTTAAAAGTTAAGGTAAGTGAATAAATTAATATTAATATCTTAATTTTCAAAATAATTATTCAAGCGCAAATGTATCATTGTTCCTTTTTCTTTTTTGTGTTAGCTATTGCAAATTCATCTGATTGGTAAGAGTAATATCATATTATTATTATTCATTTATGTATGTATAAAAAAAGAGAAAAAAACTTATGTTATTTTTATTATAATTAAAGATTTAATTTTAAAAATGTAATTTTTTGATGAAAGAAATAAAATTTCAGGTTTTCTAATTTCACGTGTAACAACACCAAATTGGTTAGCAAAATTATATGCTAAAATGACATATGATCCACATTTTGAAGCAGTGAAGTATCGCTTAGGAGCAAAATTACATTTTGATAATACAAAGGTAAAAAAAAATAAAAATTAAAAGAAATTATTTAGCGTAATCAGAATTTTTCGCTTTTCTAACTTAAGAGGTGATATAAATTTGTAAATAATTGAAAGTTTGTTTTTTTTTACGTTTTTCTACATATCATTTCAAAGCAATAAATTGAGATTTGAAAATTTTGGAAAAAAATTTGTAAGTCTCAATTATTCAGAAAATTTGATGTAAATTTTTTTATAACACTTAGTTTGCTTTTTTCCTTTTCCTCCTTTTTTGACAAATAATTTAAACAAATATTTTTATATATTAGATTCAGAATGAGATTATTTTAGTTAATTTTGCAAAAAAAAATTTTTTTTTCAATCATTTCTGTCTTTGTCTTCTTCTTTCACTTCTTTTCCTTCTTTTTCTTCTTCCAGTCGTGACAGCTTCTTCAAATGGAATATATGCCCATCAAGAAATCAGTAATTGATATGGTTTACAGTATGCCCGATTACGGTATAGTTGTTAGAAAGAAAAATTTGGAAAAAACGAAAAATGGTGATTGTAAAATTGTTGATCATAAAAATATTGATAATAATGAAGGAAACAAAATTTAGTAAATTAACATGAAATGATTTGTTATCGTTAGGAATAGCACAAAACGAAAAAGACACTTAAAAATTGACTTAAAATTCTTCACTGTAATTTTATTTATGGTTAAAGTCCTATGCATCACTTTTCAATTTCCTAAGTGCAAATAGCTTTCGAGATGTATTAAATAACTTTGAGATTTTGAGATTCTCGAGATGTATTAGAAAGCTTAGAGATAACGACTCTTTCTTTAAGAAGATAACGAGATGAACTGAATAGTTTAAGGATAACGGTAGTAATGATCTTTAAATCGGTCAGATAGCTTAGGTACCTTTTTTCTCTCCAGATTTACCGAAAAAGTGCTAATGTTTATAGCAGACGACAAATTGAGACCATTGGCCAAAAAAAAAAATGGCCATTAAGATTGAAGAACCTATTGAAACAAAAATGTCCAAGTGCCTAAAATAATCATTTCACTTGAGGATATTTAGTGAAGTAGAAAATATTTAAAAATCACGCACTATGTAACTTTTTTGTCATTCCATCATATCATCTTATCATATTTAAGTCATAATTTGAATTTTATTCTTCCACACATTTATAGAATGTTCTTTAACTCTCAATAAGGAAATCTAAACTAATTAGGAAAGTTATCAGAATATATCTTTGGTATAACTCAAAAAATGAAATAATTGTATTATCAAAATTGTTCTCAAATATATGATATGAGAAAATAGTATGCATGATACAGTACGATGCTATGTAACTGACCTGTTTGAAGATTATAATTTATCTATGATAACAAAAAAAGTCCTTAATTTATCATTGCTGATTGATTCAAGCCAAAAAAGAAAAAAAAAGGAAGAAACAGGTATCTATTGGTAATTATGATAATGTAATATTGTAATATTGCACTTTTTTACATTACAATTAAAATAACACTCGATTAATTTAATTTTAATTAGCTATTAATTACGATTATTCCTTGTTAAATATGATGATAAAATGATTTCATAATATATGCGATTATTACCTATTGCTTAGTAATTAATTTAAAGAAAAAATGCTGACAAAAAATAATTGACGATCAAACAAACACAAGTCTTTATTAAAAAATTGTTAAAAAAAATTCTAGCAAAATTTAGTTTTCTTCGCATTTAAATTGCAAATAAGAAAAGATACATTCTGATTTTAAGAATTCTAAATGTATTGCACGTAGAAAAAAAATAATAGGAATTCGTGGAAGATTTCTTTTTGATCACATCTATAGCAGCATTAGTAAAAATGGTTGCTATAACAATAATAATAATAATAAAATATCAATAATCAAGATTGCTGCGACAATAATAGTGATAGCAACGAGTGGCAGCAACAGCGGCAATAATATTTATCGCAATAATTTAAAATCTGTTGCTATTGTTGCTGTCTTTTTAGATTTGATTAAGAAATTAAATTGTGTGTGTGTGTGTTTTTTTTTGAGCATATAAATGAGATGTAAATTTAATAAATTCATAACGATTGAAAGTGAAATTTATTTATTTGTTTAGGAATAATCTGAAAAGTAAATACAATTTTATTGTACTCTTAAATGATTATATTCAATGTAAAAAATGATAGATAATTTTTTTCAACTTTCGACTTTATGCGTTTTTTTCATTTGTCTAAAATTATTTATCAGTTTTTCATTGTATCTCGTTTTACTTTAGTTATTTGAAAGTTTCTGTCTTTTTTTTATCTTTTATTAAATTTGGAAAATTTTATTTACCAAGACTTTTAATTTACTCTTTTTACAAAGTTTAGTAATGATTATGATGCTAATTTTGTGAAAAATTACAATAAATTTCGTAAAATTTCATAAATTGAGCGGAAGAATAATATTACGACATTTTTTTATATATATATAAAAGATAAAATAACTTTATAGCACTGATAATTGATAAATTACTTGCGCAATATCTTATCGTATCAAACACCTTTCTTTAATAACACAAATTGCGGATCTTTAGTACGAATCATTTCAATTAATTAATCGCATCAATTTATCATAGCTATGAATTATCGATTTGTTTCATTTTACAAAATGAGAACAATCGGTACCTTTCATCGCAGTCATAAATGATGCATAAACGATTTGTTTGTTTGCCTGAAGCATGAATGAATGATTGATTTTCTTTTTTTTTCCATTTTAACCAAATGATCAATTCTTCTTTTTTAAAGATGAATGATCAGTTCCTCTATTTTAGATATAAATGGTCAATATTTCCATTTCAATCGAGAATGACGATCTTTTTTTCCATCTATAAACATAGATGAATGATCAGTACTTTCATTTTAAGCATGAAAGATTATAGTTAAATTTATTGAAAGGATAAAAAACATATCCGTAACAACAAATGTAAAGTAAATATTAGTATCATTAACGCTTGAAATGATTGTAGAAAAGAAGAAGGAGAAAAAGAATGATTGGACATGTCATCGTTAGACAAATATATTATATTATTACTATTCAATAAGAGTTAGATGCAAATATAAATGATGACAGAATGATAATAGAATTTGACTTACAGTTGTTGTAATATTCAATTGACTCTGTAATTGTATAATATTTAACTTTCATTTTGCTTAGCTTTACTTTTTCCTTTCTTTTTTTTCCTTCGTCTTTCTTTTTCCTTTCTTTGATTAGTTACTATCTCATTTGTTAAGTGAAAAAGTTAGTATATAAACATGTAAAAAAAAAAAGAAAACCACATGAAATGAATTAACATAGTATTAAATGGAACCATACAGGATGAAATTGATTAGTGTAATAACAAATTTAGATTAAATTTAGTATCAAATAGATTAATATCGTATGGAAGAGATTATTGTAATAACAAATAAATTATTACGGTATGCAATAGACTTATGTAATATAATGATAGAAAGATGCATTGATGAAATAATAACGTAAACAAAGTAAAGGGAATGAATTTTTAAACATTTGGTTTAAATTTTATTGTCATTGTCACTATTATTATTATTATCACTGCTAATTATTTCTAATAGTTAGAAAAAATCAATGAAATCATTTATCAAAACTTGTTTGAAGCATTAAGTCCAAAGATTAAATATCATTCTTGAGTGGATTAATTTCTACTACTTAGCTGTTAGTAATATGAAAGAATTGAATTTGCAATTAACAATCAAAATTTCAAGCTAATCAGATTTGAAATGCTCCACAAGCAAGCTTACGATTGAATTTGTTTGTATTAAGCGATGATTTTTTTTTAAAAAATATCCAGTATTCTTATTATAATAACTTAAACTTATGAAATGATTTTTAGACCAGATTAAAAAGCTTACAGACTAGCATGAAATTAAAATTTCATATTTTGTAACAATTTAACGAAACTTTTGATAAGCTCACAGTTCACTTTTACAAGAGGACATGCAGAAACTATATCAGTTATCTTATCTGCAATGACATTTCATTTTCTTATATTTTATTTTTATTTTCTTTTTTTAAATTTTGATTCAGAACGTGAAATGAACATGAAATTTTTATTTGTGTCCTAATAATTTATTGACTTCACTTTTTTTCTCGTTCACAAACTTTAACTGCTTAAATTTCATATTTATTCCAATTAATCGTCATTTTCATTTGTTATTTATTCTAATTAATAATTTTTTACCAAACTTAAAATAATTTAATAAAAAAATTTTTACTAAAAAGTAATGCAACAAAAAACGAAAATTGATGATAAATCAAAAGAGATGAAAAAAATTTACATTAATTGCAAGACATTTTATTCCTATCGAAGAAAAAAAAAAAACATTTGACAAAGTGTTAATTATCAAATTTGCTAATACTTTACTCGTTCCTTTTCTATTCTACCGTAAATTGCTTACTTGAATTAAAAGCGAAGGATAAATACTTTGCTACAAATAAAAAGGAAAAACGATTAAAGTGAGCAATAATGATGAAATGATATATTACCTTTCTAATCTAATTTTTTCTTTTTTTTTTAAAAAAATTTTTTTTAAAGACCTAACTTTTGGATTCTTTTTTACTCTTTTTTTCTTTTTTTACAAATTTGTCTAAAAGAAATTTATGTAAAATTTGTATTGATAGCAGTAGAAACATTTATGCTTTAAAAATTTTATACTTTCAAAAAATTTAAAGTTTTAATTTTTTTTCATGTACACATCCTATTAAGAAATGGTAGCTTTTTTTTTAATATTCCTAAAATGGTATCCCCAATTAAAATTTGGGTTAATAAGTTCTTTTAATAATAATAGTAGTAATAATAATAAAGTATTCATTGTTTATTTTACAAATAACCAACTGAATTAAATGTGAATAGTTGAAAATATGAGCTTTAAAAATTAATTAAAACAGTATCATTTGATTGTCTGTGAATTAAGCTATAATTAAATTAATAATTTCAAATTTTAGTTCCGCTACTTTTCAAGTTGTTAAAAATGTTTGAAGAAGAAGAGCCTGGAAAACCAAAGAATTGGGGTTATACTATCACTATAATCACACTGGTATAACCTTCCTTTCCTTTTTTTGTTTTTGTTTTTATCACCTTTATCAGTCATATATGCATATATACATGTATTAGTGATAATTAGTGATAAACTTTATGGTCTGTGAAGTAATGAATAAGATGAAAGAAAATGAAACGTCTAAATTTAAAATTCGAAAAATATGTCAAGAATAAAACTTTTAATTTTCATAATTAGGTTAATTTCACAATGAACTAACAAAACATAATGTAAAATAGAAAGAAAATTTCGAAGGAGAAAAAGTAAAATTACAATTTGTGTATGAAAATAAAATTAAGCCTTTTATCTTTTCAAATGACGATTGAACAACTTCGTAACAAAAAGTTTCAAGTTACTTTAGCAAATGTTTATTAATAATTCCAAACAATTAGGTATTATTTTCTAGTAAAAATTGATGAAATTTGAGACTGAATAATATCTCTTCTAATTGCATTAAAAAGTGAAAGCAAAATTGTATTTCACACATAAATTTTAAAAGTTTTAAAAAAGCGCTAAAAGTATGAATCCTTTTTTTGAATTTTCCAAATATTTTTTGAATTTGAAAATTTTTGAATTCTTTCTTTTTAAGGTAATGCTTTTGAATATAACAGTAATTACTATATGTCGAATACTGCTTGATTCGCATGACGAAAACAATCACTATTGGTTAGAAGGTAATTTTTCTTAATGATGTTAAGTTTTTTTATTTTTTGTTCATGCTAATTTTTTGATTAAAATTTCAAGTTTTTAAGTGCAATATCTTTAAGATTTTTTAAGTGTAATAATGTGTTTTTAGAACAATTTTTTACTTCTTTGATTTTAAAATTTTAGAATATATTTTGAATTAAATTAACAATTACAATTACGTTAATTTTTTTTTGGATTTCAACTCTATTTAATTAATAATATATATTAAATTTTAGCAAAAGTTCGAGAAAATTTAATATTATTTCTTGGTATATTCGCCATGTCATTTTGTTTCTACTGTTGTTGTTGTTTTTGTTGTGGCGGATCATTATGCCGGTATTCTTTGTTGTTTTTAACGCTTATGAATTTGAAAATAATCCAATTCTTTTAATATTGCTTAACTGTCAGCCACTATTGTTAATCAAATTGCTCAGATAATTCAGTTTTTTTTTTTTGACATTGCTATCAATTATAAGCATTGAAGCAATTTAATATTCTTTTATTAATAGCAATTAATATAAGTCAAATTATCAATGTAATTAAATTTCACTTAAACCTAATTTATTGACATTTTAATTAATGTTAACTGGTACGTGTCATTGTCCAAAAACTCAAGCTGAAACTTCCACTTTATTAAAACTTCAAAGTCATAATTTGAATTTCAGGTGGATTACTAAATGGTACAGCAAATGTTTCGATCCATCTAATTTATTGTCAACTGCCATTAAGACAGTTGAGGAAGCCCCTGCAACTCATAAAAAACGAAGTATGAAAATATTAAATCAAACTTTTCATATTTGCTTTTACCGTAACACTTTAAGTCTCAATTAAACTCAAATCAATATATTGAAAATTTAAAAAAGAATTTTTTTTGCAAAAAAATTAAAAAATCAGAACATTTGTGAAATTAAAATTTTAATAGCAAAACAGCAGTTTATTTTTTGAATTCATTCTTTAATCTCAATGAAATAAATTTTAAAATTAGAAGAAAAGCAAAAAAACAGGAGCAAATTATTAGAATTCGATACATACAATATATTTTTTTTGCATCATTTTCAAATTATTCAACTCAGTTTTATTCTAAATTTTAATCCGATTGACAATTATATCATTTAAAATTTCATTTTCATTTATAATATCTTACAGAAAATCCTTTCTTCGTTTTCAATGTTTCCAATGATGGTGATTGTATGATGGTCAATGTCGCAAACAGCGAAAAAGTTGAGAATAGTTTTTTTTCTTTTTTTAGTATTAATTAATTGATCCTGGAACTTATACAAATTATTCGTGATACATGCGATGACTTATGTTAAAGATAAAAATTTGTGAGCAATTTAATGATCTAAAAAATTTTCTTCATTAATTTCCTAGTTTTTTTAATAAATGAATTAATTTAAAGCTGAATTTAAATATCGGTCAATTTTATTTAGAGATAATGTTTGTTAATTTTATTATCAATGAATTAGCAAAGGAAAGATCAGTGGAGATAATAAGTTAATGATTAAACGATATTCAATAATTTGTCTTAGTCCTATATGATTCAAATAATTTAATACAAGTACACAATTAAGCAAATAATTTAAGACATTTCTAAAAGTATGAGAGAAAGTTAAATATTTCCACTAATATTTCTTTAATGAAAAATTAATTATCTATGATTTAAAATGAGCTAAATAAAACCACCAAGTCTAAGCTGCTCAAAGACGATTTTTAATACGAATATAACTTATAAATCCTTTTATTAAATGACTAATTCGATGAANTGATAAATAATTTAATGACTTCATCAAAAAAGGAGCAAATTTCCATTATCACTTTTTAGCCATATGCATACACAAATGGTGCATTTACGAATTCATCAGAACATCGATCAATCTTCAATAATTCGAAAGGTATTCTGATACCAAATGAGAAAAAATTGGCTAATTATTCAAAGTTCAAATGTCAATCTCAACGTAGAAAAAGTCTTTAAATAAATATATGAATTACAAGAATTTTATGTTTGTCTTTCAATTACTGTAATTTCGTTTTTCAAATTACAGTTTTCTTTTCGAAGATGAAAAAAGTAGAGCAAAGGACTGATAGTAGAATTTATAACTCATTTTAAAATCTCTTTTTTTACATCTTTTCTTACTGCTAAGTAACACAAACATTGTTTGATAATTTTTTCAATCATTTTTTAATGTTACCAGTTTAATTTTGATAAAAATTTGAGCTAATTGTAGTTATGAAAATGGACAAATTTTCACGTGAAAATGTGATTGAATCAATTGATTTAAGAATCATTTTTTGTTTTCCTATTTTCTCCTCTTTTCAGATTTTTAATTTGATGAAAATTTCATTTTTCTATTGTACAATATGTATGTATTACAAATTTGCGAATTGAATGAAACATTCTTCTTTTCGTTTCCTTTTTCTTGTCTAAATAAGTGTGGAAATTTCATAGAAAATAAATATTTATGCAAATGGAAGTGTTTGTGGCTAAGTCTTTTTGTATCGATGTGTGAGTGTTTGTGAGCCGGGCGTGTTTGGGTGTGGGTCGAGAGCGTATGTGAGTGTTTCTGAGCGTGTTATATTCATCTTCCAATTAATTAAATTTATGTGGCATGAGTGTTAATGCGTATGGGTGTACGTGGAAAGCGTAGTTACTTTTTTAGATACTGACTTATTCATACACGTGTCTAGGCGTATGTAGACGTATGCAACATATACGGAAGAAAAAAAGTACGAAGTTCAGTTGAAAAGAAAAACGAATGCCTTGATTAAAGCAATTGAAATGATTTTTTCACCCATTTTTCATAATTTTTTATGTGCTTTACTAATGCTATTGCTTGGTGGTGGTCGATATGACCGTCAACGGTAAACTTTTGAATATTATACGTCAGATGTACGTCATATTTCGTCCGGTATGAATTACATTTAGTATGTGATACTTGTTTACTTGTGATGGAAAGTTTGAAACATATGTCTGAAATATGAAATGAAGGATAAGCAATATTATATTATATTATATGATCCTTTATTAATATCAATTTTTTTGTTGAATTTTTTAGAATTTCCTTTCCAAGCTTAAGAAAATTAAACATGAAAAAACCAGTTTTTATAGCTAAAGAAAAAATAAGAAAGGAGAGACTAAGAAGAGAACTGTGAAAATTGAAAAAATGAAATTTATGAAAAAATAAAATCATTATTCTCTTAACGCTAATCATTCATCTCATTAATTATATTTAATTATTGTGATTTTAGTTATTATAATATAAAATGAACTCATTGTATTCGTTATTTTAGTTCGTCTATTATATCCAACTTCGGAAGAAGATTACAAAGTTTTAATTTCTTATTTTGCTGAATGCTACAGCAAGTTTCTAGCCAATAAGTTGTGTAATGATAATAAATATATATATATATGACAACATTTGAATCAGATCATTGATAACTAATATTCATTTGGCAGAAAGACACAAATCACAAAAATTCATATTTAAATGATAAAATTTTGCAAAGACTATTAACTCATAAATTAATCAGAAATATTGGATAATATTTTATGAATCCCGTAGAAAATTAGCTAAAATTTCTAAGAAAAAATCCGGAAATTTTGATTTCTGATGAAATAATTGGATTAGAAAGTTTTCCCTTCTATAAGCAAAAATTGATTGATTGAATAACATATTTAATGGTATGATGAAGGGCAATTGATGAAATTATCAGTGGAACACTGTTTATGATAAATAAAATTTCCGATATAGCTTATACGATGTATTACTGATTACTACGTATCATTTAAATAATTAATAAAACACTGTATGGGCTTAAATCTTAGTCATTATGCAGCAAAAATACTATTTATCACACATTTAATTTACATCTAATCATTGGCTATAAATATAAGCAGTACTTTCCAACTATAAAAGCTGAATATGTATTATAACATCAAGAGAAAATTTAATTTTCGCAAATATTACGACATATTAAATGAATTCAAAGGGTATAAGAATCTTGAAATAAATGTTTTCTTCTCAAAAAATGTACAAGAAAGTAAAAATTATAATACAGTTGATATGAATTTATTTCTATTTTTTCATAATTTTTTATTCCATCAATAGTTTTTTAAGATTTACCTACTACTTAATTAACACTTTTCTATTATCTTTTCATTATGAATAAAAGTAGCTGAGAAGAAGATTAGCAGAATGATAGAAAATATAAAAATGGTTTTAAATTTTTGAAATAGTTTAAGAAAAAAGATAGAAAGTTTTAAATTCAATTTTTTTAATTTAAAATTATTAAATCAGGCAAAAAAAGGTAGAAGTTTTTTATCGTTTGATTTCATTGCATGGTAGATAACAATAATAGTAACGATGATTATAGTAATAATAATGATAATAATGACAATAAGAATAATAATTTTAGCAGTGGCAACAGCAACAGTAACAACAACAATAACAAAGACAACAACAATAATAGCTACAGTAATTATAATGCTAATTAGAAAAAAATTTTTCGATGAAAGTCTTTTTACAAAACAAAAAAAAGCATGATTTTTTCTTTTTTTTGGAGAAAAGAAAAGGAAAATTAAAACGAAAATTAGGATAAGAAAATCACATACCTTGAATAGATTATCATGATAATTTGCACAAAATAATAAATATTTATACATATATATATATATATATATAATAGATCAAAATGGAAGCGTTTAGATGTTTAACAAACAATCCATTAATTATCCGTTAGCTTTTCGATCGTAATTTCATTTCGGTTTCGCGTGGTTTGATATAATAATTAATAAATGGACGTGTTCCGCTACCGTAAAACCAAAACATATTTCGCATTTTTGATATTCGATCACTGTATCGTCCATTTAGTGCAACATAACCGCAATCATTATGCCACCAACCTCTGGATTTTTTTTTTTTTTTTGATAATATTATCTCAAAGATAGATCAGAAAATATTTACGGTATTAATTGTACACCAAACATGAATACTTAAAAAACGTATTATTCGATTTATGAAGTTTAAAAAAAAAAACGATTTATGTACGCTATGTTATCTAAAAATATCCCGAAAATATACAAAGAAATAATTAAGTCGAGTATGGATAGCTAAGAAATGTGACAATTCATCACTGAAGCTTAGATTTTTTCTTACAACCATTCAATATTTCATTCATTTTTTAACTGATCATAAATATCGATAGAATGAATTCAAATTACTGATAAAATAAATAAATTTTTTTAGAATGAATTTGAATTATTGGTAGAACAAATAAATTTATTTTATCTTTTAATCGTCAGTAAAAGAAACGCAATAAGCGCAATAAACTATTGAATAAATTATTTGTAAATAAATCCAATCGTAAAATGATTGATAAAACATTAACAAAATTGATAAAACTGATAAGAAAATAACTGCTAACCCAAAATCACGAAATTGGGCACAATTACCCTGAAATTTGTCATTATCTTGATCAATAGTTGTAAATGATTTCCCGTTATTCATGGAATAAAACCGATCAGTAATTGTACGCTCGGAAAGATTACCCGCTAAAACGGATGATATCGAAAGGGTATATTTCCGTGATGCATCACCAATCTGCAACAGTAAATAAATTAAGTCATCCATCAAAAAAAGGAAATACTCATTTAAAAATTTCATAATTATTACTTTTTAATCAAAGAAAAAAAGCAAAACAAAACAAAAAACTGCCATAATTTTGAAAAAAGAAATTTTAAAAAAAGTTACTGGAGTTTAGTGCAAAATAAAATTGTCAACAATTCATGAAATTCATAAATTAGTTAGTAATTAATTATGTTAACAATTAATTCCCTCACATTAAAATCCCATTCACTCCACCAATAACCATTTGGTTGTTTTGAGCAACCATTTTTATCTTCGCATAAATCACCGCGTAATTCAATCCGTAATGTTACCGGATTTCCATTATCTTTTGCGGTTAATGCATATATCTGAAAATAATCTACTTTTTACATATATATTATTAATGATTAGTTTGTAATACAACGTTATCAAATTTGAAACGCATTTGATATTTAATGAAAGAATGAAACATTAATATTATTTATCACAAAATATAATAAACTGATCAGATTATTGAATATATTTTAACATTGTTCAAGTAATTCCCACACAGATCAAATGACGTTTCCTACGTGGCGTAATCAACAACGTTTTATTATATTTTATTACAAACCATTATCTCATCACTAAACTGTAACGGCACTTAGCCTAATCAAAATGCAAGCTAATTTCAATTATATATCACTTAAACCAAACCAAAATAATTCTTTATTTTTGGTTAACTAGGCCAAAAGGAAGAAAACCTTATTTAAGCCAAGCCAAAATGAAGTTGTTAGATCACCAAAACCATTTTCATATTCATTCCATGTACGGTTAGCAAAGTATACTTGACCATTTTGCCTTCTGAAATTATCTTCATTTTCATTGTAATTTTCAGAATTTTTAGTTTTTTCTGTTTTTTAAATTAGTTGTGCTAATTTTACTAAATTAGTTAAAATGGGTTTTTTAAATGTATTTCTCTCTCTTAGATGCTTACTTTTGTATTACTGTCCAACCGCCACCATTCGTTTGCATATCACTGAGAACATTGAATTTGCCAACTGTTGGTAGAAATATTTGATAAATTCCACTTTTAGTCTTACCTTGACTAAACAGTGTTTTGCAATCCTGTAAATTAAAATAGAGGGTTGTTTATAAATATTAAGAAACAAAAAAATGAATAATTGATTTTCTTTATCAAAGAATTATTGTTTATGACATAGAACGTTTTTTTTTTCTTTTGAAATAGTGCATTATCATTTTAAAAAGATAATTTTAAATGATTTCATGGTTGCATGTTACGTTTTAGATTTATAGAAGTATAAGATATATGGTAATGGTTGAAATTATTACGATATCTATGTCTTTTTCATTAATTTTTTTTTATATTTCCACTTATGATCTCTAATTTATTGTATTTATCAATTTATCAACGTGTTTATCAACTTTTGTTTAAGTTTGCATTTATATTACGACATTTCACTTCCCAAATTATCATATTTATCAATTTTTTCTCTTTGAATGTCTTTCAGGCTGTCGTATTTTGATTTATCAAATTTTATTTATCATAGTTGCTGTAAAAAAAATGACCCAACAACAAACCTCAATTTCATCGTTGTCATCAGCAAATGGTGATGGAGTAATTGATTCGTCTGTTTGCTTATTTAATCTAATAGCAGGTGTTGTTGTCATCGGATTAATATTAGTGTTATTAGTAGGTCGTACCAAAACAACAGAAGTTCTATCAATATTTGCTTCAGCGATTACTGTAGTTGTTACCGTAGTTATCACCGCAGTTGCTACCGTAGCCATGGATGAGTAATGTAATGTTGAATTGATTATATCCATGAAACTCTTCTGCAGGAAAGTATAAAAGGAAGTAAAAAAATTTTGACAAAACATAAAGGAATAGAAAACGAAAATTTGAATTACTGAAAATTAAAATTGAAAAAGATAATAAGTAAAAATAGATATGATAAAAAAATATAATGCAAAAAAAAAGAGTTAATCAAAAAAGAACGGATAATTATACTTCTGTTGGTTAAATTAATAAAATTTTTGGAATATGAATGCAAAGAAAATAAATGAAGATGAATACAACTAACTTTTTTAATTCAATATATTGTAATCAGTAAGAGTCAATATATTAACTATTTGTTGACTAATGTTAAGCGTTTATTTTGCTTTTCAAACTTCCTATGCAAAATGATTTGCGATTTCCTTTTTTTCTTGCTTATTACAACCGCTATTCTAATTTGTTTATTATTTAATTTGCAACGATAATTAATATAACAGAATATTTTTATGCTTATTTCTCTTCCACTTATCAATTTAAAACAAATTTTGCGGTTAATTTTTTGAAAACAAATGGCTTATTTGTTTCATATTAATTCAAAGGATTTTTCTATGCAATCCTTTTGTTTTCATTTAACTGATGGGAGAAAGAAAATAGTCGAAACGATGAGTTGAATGACTGTCACCTACCTGAAATGTATCATCGTTATTTTCAATAGCATTTGGAAACGATGCATCAGTTGCTGTCGTAGAAGAATCATTCATCTACAAGTGAATATATCGTTTATATTAAGTTTCGAATCAATTTTGATAANTTTAGATTTATAGAAGTATAAGATATATGGTAATGGTTGAAATTATTACGATATATATGTCTTTTTCATTAATTTTTTTTTATATTTCCAGTTATGATCTCTAATTTATTGTATTTATCAATTTATCAACGTATTTATCAACTTTTGTTTAAGTTTGCATTTATATTACGACATTTCACTTCCTAAATTATAATATTTATCAATTTTTTTTCTTTGAATCTCTTTCAGGCTGTCGTATTTTGATTTATCAAATTTTATTTATCATAGTTGCTGTAAAAAAAATGACCCGACAACAAACCTCAATTTCATCGTTGTCATCAACAAATGATGGTGGAGTAATTGATTCGTCTGTTTGCTTATTTAATCTAATAGCAGGTGTTGTTGTCATCGGATTAATATTAGTGTTATTAGTAGGTCGTACCAAAACAACAGAAGTTCTATCAATATTTGCTTCAGCGATTACTGTAGTTGTTACCGTAGTTATCACCGCAGTTGCTACCGTAGCCATGGATGAGTAATGTAATGTTGAATTGATTATATCCATGAAACTCTTCTGCAGGAAAGTATAAAAGGAAGTAAAAAAATTTTGACAAAACATAAAGGAATAGAAAACGAAAATTTGAATTACTGAAAATTAAAATTGAAAAAGATAATAAGTAAAAATAGATATGATAAAAAAATATAATGCAAAAAAAAAGAGTTAATATGCAAAATGATTTGCGACTTCCTTTTTTTCTTGCTTGTTACAACCGCTATTCTAATTTGTTTATTATTTAATTTGCAAAGATAATTAATATAACAGAATATTTTTATGCTTTCTCTTCCACTTATCAATTTAAAACAAATTTTGAGGTTAATTTTTTGGAAATAAATGGCTTTTTTGTTTCATATTAATTCAAAAGATTTTTCTATGCAATCTTTTTGTTTTCATTTAACTGATGGGAGAAAGAAAATAGTCGAAACGATGAGTTGAATGATTGTCACCTACCTGAAATGTATCATCGTTATTTTCAATAGCATTTGGAAACGATGCATCAGTTGCTGTCGTAGAAGAATCATTCATCTACAAGTGAATATATCGTTTATATTAAGTTTCGAATCAATTTTGATAAGTTAATTTACTGTAATAGTTAAGTCAAATTTTCACTTACTTATTTTTATTAAATGAAATGAATTTAAACCAATGAATTTTAAACTTTTGCAGGGAATAAATAAATTAATTTAAAACCTTTTCCCCTAACTTTTCTTTTCATTTCTTTAAGGTATAAATCAGTTGAAGGAAAAAATATTTTTTTTTTTGCTTAAAGTGAACTTACCGTTGAAAATTTTGGTGTAGTACTAATGGAACCTTCAGAACTATGAAAAATTTTCGCATTTGCTTCAGGTAATGATACATTCGTTTGCGCGGCTTTTCCTTTTGATGATGTTTAGGATAATAGAAGGAAGAGCAAAATGGAAAATATGATTAATAAAGCAATGAAAGCGAAAAGAAACAATAGATTACGTCGAGTTCTGAAAACAAAAACGAACATAAATTTGAAATTTTATTTTAACTTTCAAAATTGTGGCTGGAAAAGTGAGTCCTATTAAAATGAGATGAAATGAAATTAACTAAAATTTGAAAGTTAGGAGAGAAAAAGATAAAAAAATTGCCTTTGTGAAAATAATACTTTCTTCATACGAATTTCGGCAGCAATGCATGGATCAAGTTCGGTTTCATTAATTTTCACATCTTGATTATTGTATTCTCTCATTATTGTAAAGCTATTTTTATTTATTTTTTTTAGTTAAATAAATGAACAAAAGTAAATAATAAATAGATGCGTCGAATATTCAGCAAAATATGAAATTGTTACAAATATTAGAAATAAACGGCAGAATTAATTGAAAAAAAGAAACATTACAGTGTCGTTATCATTAATGATATCTAGTAGCTATGATGCATATAATAAAATTTTTCGTTTTTTATTTATTAAAAATTTTTTCCTGCAATTACAAAACTAAAAAGTTAAAAAATGATCACATTTAAATAATAATATTAATATTTGAAAAACGTTCATAAAATGATGTTATTGACAAAAAACATAATTATTAAGAATAAAATATTATTAAGAATTTTCTGGTACATGAAAACGAATTGAAAAATTGCATTACTTAGTAAGTAGTTTAGGCATAATTAATTTCCTTCCCCTTATTAAGATTTATCGCTAGAAATTCACAACTATGTAACATTTACTGCGTAATTTCTGAAATAATTTCAGTTTATATAATGTTTATTAGTTGTTAAGTGGGAAGAGAAAGAACCAAAACAAAACTGAAATAAAGTTGAACATTGGAATTTTATTTCATTTTTAAGTTAACTTTTCTGTTGAAATACTCCTCACAGCGTAAAATAAGTGATTCACAAATCATTGCGGTAAGTATAAATCTTTTCAAATGATTTAACGCATTAATTTAACTATTTTTTTAACTTAAAACTTATACATATGCTGTGCTATTTTATGAACTAAACTTAAAGATTATAATTTGTAACGTTGCAGAAGAATTATTCCTTCAATTTCTACTAACTTAATGAACAGGCGTAAAACACATTTGACGAGTAAGTGACCATTTCGAGTTGCTATATTTCGAATTCAATTAATACGTCTATCAGAAATGCGATTTAAATATTTTAATTTCCATTGTTTGAGAAGTAGAAATTCTTTGCTGGATGCAACAGAAAAAGGAGAATTTACAACTTACGCGGTAAAGATCAAAGAATGAAACTTCCTATTTATGGAGATAAATTAAAGCCCACTGAAAGATGCAGATGTATTTCAATCTTACAACAAAATTTTGCAATGATTAATCTGTTATATTAATCTTTCTAAAAATTTCTCATAAATAGAATGTTTTCTAACGAAATGGTTTTATTTTCTTAACTTTTTTCAATGCTTAAAAATTGAATTAACACGAAATGATAACAAATTTTTAAATAATTAATGGGAGGAATAAAAATTGAAAATATAGAAGAAAAGTTTTAATGAAGAATGAAATTCAATTTTTTTTTTTAAAAAGTGGACATGTTCTTATACTTTCATAAACAAAATAAATTCTGAAAAATGGACAGCAAAAAAAGTACAAAAAAAGAAAAGTCCGAGATTAAAAATTTTTATTAATGAACAAATTGTCAAATTTAACTAACAGCAAAGAGAAAAGGAAGAAAAAAGAAAGTAAAGAAAAAGGGAAGTGACATAAAATCAAATTTTTAGTCATTAAAAAAATGAAAAATTTTTCCTGCCAAATTCCTTGAAAACTCTTTTGTTTATACCTAAATTAATATTTAAACAAGTAGAATTTTTTTATAATTTTTTAAAATAAAAGTCATTACATAATAAAATATTTTACGGTTAGTCAAAAATAATTTTTTGTTTGTCAACTGGAAAAAAATTTTATTGTTAATTGGAAAAAATAATTCTAATTCGTTCAGTATTATTAAGAAATTTTAGGATCGAAAAAATGTCGCTAAAAAAAGGACCAAAATTTTTTTACAAAAAAGGAAAAAATTAGTCCAAAATTATTTTATTACATTATATCAAATTATTGTTGCATGTCGAATAAATTTGATGAAAATTTGGGAATTGCCCCAAAAATTTTTCATCATTTTGAATTTAAATGTAAAAAATAAATGTTTTTAAATGGCAAAAAAATAATTTAAGTTTAACTAAGATGCATCAAAAAATACATTTTTTATATTGCAAAGATTATCAGTGCAGGAAGAAAAGAGTTACTTAATTCTGATAATTCAGTTCGAATATATTTTTCAATAATAAGATCATATTAGTGTAATAAGGGAGGTGTCTAAATAAATGTAAGCAAATTTTTTGTACATTTTAAGTCCATAATTTAAGTATTTCGATAAAACGATGAATTAGGACGAAACAAAAAAAAAAATCGCTCAAATGTTTCCAAATTTTAGAAAAAGTTATCAAAATTATGCTGTCAAACAAAAGAAAATTATATTTACACCTACATTGTTAGCTCTTTTCTACTCATTTTACTTAAAACTTAGAACTTTACTTAAAACTTTTTTACTCAGTTTTTGGACTTCAAATTACTATCAAAGCCATTGATGTATTAAGTGAAATTACTTGACAACAATTTTATTTCAAAATTTGNTACANTAATTTCTGAAATAATTTCAGTTTATATAATGTTTATTAGTTGTTAAGTGGGAAGAGAAAGAACCAAAACAAAACTGAAATAAAGTTGAACATTGGAATTTTATTTCATTTTTAAGTTAACTTTTCTGTTGAAATATTCTTCACAGCGTAAAATAAGTGATTCACAAATCATTGTGGTAAGTATAAATCTTTTCAAATGATTTAACGCATTAATTTAACTATTTTTTTAACTTAAAACTTATACATATACTGTGCTATTTTATGAACTAAACTTAAAGATTATAATTTTTAATGTTGCAGAAGAATTATTCCTGCAATTTCTACTAAATTAATGAACAGGCGTAAAACACATTTGACGAGTAAGTGAGCATTTGGAGTTGCTATATTTCGAATTCAATTGGTACGTCTATCAGAAATGCGATTTAAATATTTTAATTTCCATTGTTTGAGAAGTAGAAATTCTTTACTGGATTCAACAGAAAAAGGAGAATTTACAACTTACGCGGTAAAGATCAAAGAATGAAACTTCCTATTTATGGAGATAAATTAAAGCCCACCGAAAGATGCAGATGTATTTCAATCTTACAACAAAATTTTGCAATGATTAATCTGTTATATTAATCCTTCAAAAAATTTCTCATAAATAGAATGTTTTCTAACGAAATGGTTTTATTTTTTTAACTTTTTTCAATGCTTAAAAATTGAATTAACACGAAATGATAACAAATTTTTAAATAATTAATGGAAGGAATAAAAAGTGAAAATATAGAAGAAAAGTTTTAATAAAGAATGAAATTCAATTTTTTTTTTTAAAAAGTGGACATGTTCTTATACTTTCATAAACAAAATAAATTCTGAAAAATGGACAGCAAAAAAAGTACAAAAAAAGAAAAGTCCGAGATTAAAAATTTTTATTAATGAACAAATTGTCAAATTTAACTAACAGCAAAGAGAAAAGGAAGAAAAAAGAAAGTAAAGAAAAAGGGAAGTGACATAAAATCAAATTTTTAGTCATTAAAAAAATGAAAAATTTTTCCTGCCAAATTCCTTGAAAACTCTTTTGTTTATACCTAAATTAATATTTAAACAAGTAGAATTTTTTTATAATTTTTTAAAATAAAAGTCATTACATAATAAAATATTTTACGGTTAGTCAAAAATAATTTTTTGTTTGTCAACTGGAAAAAAATTTTATTGTTAATTGGAAAAAATAATTCTAATTCGTTCAGTATTATTAAGAAATTTTAGGATCGAAAAAATGTCGCTAAAAAAAGGACCAAAATTTTTTTACAAAAAAGGAAAAAATTAGTCCAAAATTATTTTATTACATTATATCAAATTATTGTTGCATGTCGAATAAATTTGATGAAAATTTGGGAATTGCCCCAAAAATTTTTCATCATTTTGAATTTAAATGTAAAAAATAAATGTTTTTAAATGGCAAAAAAATAATTTAAGTTTAACTAAGATGCATCAAAAAATACATTTTTTATATTGCAAAGATTATCAGTGCAGGAAGAAAAGAGTTACTTAATTCTGATAATTCAGTTCGAATATATTTTTCAATAATAAGATCATATTAGTGTAATAAGGGAGGTGTCTAAATAAATGTAAGCAAATTTTTTGTACATTTTAAGTCCATAATTTAAGTATTTCGATAAAACGATGAATTAGGACGAAACAAAAAAAAAAATCGCTCAAATGTTTCCAAATTTTAGAAAAAGTTATCAAAATTATGCTGTCAAACAAAAGAAAATTATATTTACACCTACATTGTTAGCTCTTTTCTACTCATTTTACTTAAAACTTAGAACTTTACTTAAAACTTTTTTACTCAGTTTTTGGACTTCAAATTACTATCAAAGCCATTGATGTATTAAGTGAAATTACTTGACAACAATTTTATTTCAAAATTTGATGAAAACTTGATTACTATCAGATTTTAATTAATTAATAATTTTATCAATTTTAATTTGTTTTTAAGGAAAGAAGTTTACTAACTTAAATATTAATGTTTTGATGCTTTTCTCAATTATTTTTTGTTCTTCACAACCATAGTTTTTTGCAAACAAAAATTTTAAAAAACACATTTGAATAAAATAATTCTCAAACAAACGCAATTTATTTAATTACTGCGAACTGAACTAACTGTTGAAATTAATTCAGTGCAATATTTTAGCATTCGAATTAATCACTAAAGCAATTTCAATTATAATACAAAAAAAAGCTCAAATTATTTTATCATTTAACTCAGATGCGATGATTTAAATAATATATGTGATTAACGATATACATGCCTTATATTTTCATTTTAAAACAAAATTAATTTTTTTTAATTTTTTTGAACTTTTTATGTCAAATTTTTTTCATCTTATTTATTTATTTATATTTGATAATATTTACATTTGTTGCTTACTGTAATTATTAAATTAAATGATAAATGATAATGAGAATGAATGAGAAAAAAAAAACCAAAAAACCATCTAAATTATTTACAAAATGCAAATTTTCAAAATTTCATTTTAATTTAGCAGCAAGTCATTTCGTAATTTTTCTTTCCAATAATTTTTTTTAATAGAATTATCAAAATTGCTATGCTGAAATTTGAATTTTTTTGAAATTACTATAAGATTTAAGAAAAAAGAAAATATGATGAGACAGAAAGAAAGCGCCCGTTTCTAGTACTGCTATAACTTTTCGATATCTTAAATCGGCGAACTGTCATCTAAAATTTATTAGCTCTGACAGGAAAATAAATTGCGAAGAATAGAAGTAAAAATCTGAAATTTATTTTACTAAATAGAAAAAAGGAGTCAAGGAAATTTGGTTTGAAACAATATTATCATTTAGCAACTTAATAAATTTCAATTTTTCTTTTCAAATGTTAAAATTCCAAGCTGTAAAAAAAAGGAATTGTTTTTTCAATTACATTAACTGATGGATAGATTAAAAACAGGTAAATTCTTTTATATATTTTTTTGTGAATCGTGATTTTATCATCTGTACAGTGCACTAATTTACTGGGTAACTAATATTAAATAGGCTATTGCTTAATATTATTTTTTTAATATTATATTTCATTATTATTTATTTTAAACATAGATTTATAGTTACTTTTAATGTTTATAATTAAAATATTAAATATAAAGAAAAAATCTCTGTTTCGAAGGTGTCATACACTTTTCCTTATTACAGAATAAAAAAAATTGTGAATTTAGTATTTTTTTTTAGTTTGGAACGAAAAAAACTAAAAATTATATTAGTTCTTTTATTTCTGCGATAAAAAAAGCAGCGTCATCAAATTGAATGATAAATTTTTCGCAGTGAATTTATTTGCTCATAAATTGTGTTAGAAAAGAACAACAGATAAAAAACGCCAATTAGATTATCAGAAAAAAAAACATTTAAAAAAAGAGAACTTTTTCAAATATTTGAAAAAAAAAATCGTTTGGAAAAAAGTAGCACTTACAAGAAATAAAAATTCGTTGAATTATCACAAATTGTTAAATACTTTTCTTCATTCAAATGAATCTGAATAAAGCACAATTATTTATTTATTTTTATTTATATTATTATATTTTTTAGAGGAAGAAAACATAATTAATGATAAGAAATTTTAAAAATGTTTTTAGAAATATTCTCTCCATTTATTTATTTTTATAATATTCTAAAAATATTGAAGTGGTAATTACAAGCAAAAATGATATATTCAACTTCATTTCAATGAAATCATTTGATTGTAATAATCATTTCATATTTAATGTATTTCATTTTTATTTTCAGTCCATTGCTTATAAGTACTTTGAACCAGTTCATAGTTTCCATTTCTTGTAATTCATTTCCTATATATTTCATTATGACATCAATCATACAGTTCATTTCAGAAAAAAAAAATCATTTGTTCTTTGCTCTTCTTTTTTTATTTCATAATAATTACAATGGCTTTGCTGTTAATTTTATCAAGCAAGATCTTAACAAATGTCAAAAAATCTTACAAATTGAAAAATTGTCAATCAATAAATAATTTATATTTCAGATCATAAACGTTAAAAAGTTTCCAAAAAAAAAAAAAAGAAACAGCATCGTATTTTATGCTAATAAAATGCTGGTAAAAATAAAAGAAAATAAATTATTATTTTTATTTAATCCTTTAAATAAATTTTCGTCGTTTCTTAAAAACGATTTCATGTGAAACAAATTTCAAAAAATGATGTGAAATTTGATTAATTCATAGAATCAATTGGTAAATATATAGGCATTGACATATTCTACACAACATAATTACTGACGAATACTTTTCTGTAACCCAATTTTTTTTATTTCCAAATTTTTGCCAATTAATAATGTTTGTGCAGTCGACTTTTACTTTATAGTTAATATGAAATTGAAATTTGATGATGAAACTTCAGAATGGAAATAATAAAAAATTGAAAGCTTCAAAAAAAAAAAAAGTCAAAATATAACATTTAATCTTGATATTTATCACTTACTTCTATTATCTCTAGGAATAGTATATTTCGTTAAAATGAAACAACTGCAAAAATTGAAGGAATTGAAAAATCAGAATAAAATAAAATAAGAAAGAAGTGACGAAAGAAGAATCAATTTTCGAGAAGGACAAATAATAAAAAAGTGGTTTTTTAAAGTTAGTGTTTTTTCTAGATCACACTAAAAATGCAATTTAATTCTTTTTCCCTTTTTCTTTTTTTATTTAGGAAATAAATCGCTAAAGATGCCCAAATAAAGTAAAATTTATTGATTAGTTATTTTTTGTGGTGATTTTGGGCGGAGGAAAAAATTAAAGTATTTAAAAAATAAGTGAAATTTTTTTTTTTGATAATAAAAGGAATTATGCAAAAGTTATTTAAAATTGAAAATTAAACTAAAGAATAATAATGAAAGAAATGCAAGAAAAATTTGTTTGAAAAAAAAAATCATTTATTTTGAAATTTTGGAAAAAATTATAAATTATAATTAATCTAAAATAAAGTAAATTTTTGGCGAAAACTGCTGCGACAAAACAGTACGAAAAAGGTCAATGATATCAATGATATCGATCACTGAAAGGTCAATAATATTAAACAATGGTTGTTCCTTTCTTTCATATACCTTTCATCCATTATAAAAAGTAGTTTTTTATTTGCTGATTTTACGATAAAATAAAATTTAAAAGCCAAATGAATGTTTCAAATTTGAAATGAAAATGAGAACAACGACGAGGTAAAAAGATGACTAAAGATGACTGTCATCAATTCCATTGAATGACAAATAAACAGATTAATTTCAAAACTTTTCAAAAATATTCTTCTTGTTATTTTCATCCCATTTCTCTCTCTCTCTTTCTCTGACTCCTCCCTTCTTGGTTTCTCATATTTCATTTCCTTTATTTGAAATTCAATTTTGTAAAATTGAATAAATTATTTTGAATAAACTATTAGTTTAATTAATTATTGTATGCTATTGTATATTATTACTATACACTAAAGCAAGAAGTAAAACTAAAAGAATTAAAGGAGAAAAAATAAATCACTCAGTCAATGGCATGTTAAAACGGTAAAGAAATAAGTTAATTTAGCAATTAAGCAAAATTTCCCATCTTTGTCTCTTTTTTCTAAATTTGAATCGAGAAAACAAGAATATTTCATAATTTTTTGTGAATTTTAAAATCATTCCAAATATTTAACTTTTATTTGCAGAAAGAAGCAATTACAATGTACCTAGAGGTAAATAAATGGTTTAACTAATTTCTTATTATTATTATTATTAATATTTCAACATACAATCAAAAAAGTATTGATACATACTAAAGTTAAAAAAGTACAACATAAAGTAATTAATCAGAAAAACTAAAGAGCAAAAAAAAAATCAATCAATCGGTCATAACTGGTTTTGACAATCAAACGGTCAATTAAGTGATTTTCAAGATTTCGGACTTTTTTTCATTGATCAATTGACTAAATCAACAAGATATTTTCGCATTCAATCGATTAATATCTGGCTCTCACGATCAATTAATTAATGGGTAATTTTCGTGATCAATCAATCGATCAGTCAATAACTATAAAATTGTTTATAATCTCACTTATCGTTGTCATCCTTCTCATCAAAATGATATTTGCAATAATTTCCATTGTTTTTCCTAATTTTGTGTGATCGAATTAAGATTAGTCATATCATTTTGCAAATATAATTTAACGAAATGATAAAGCGATGAAAAAAAGAGATGCGAAAGAAATTTCCATATGTGTTAGTAAGGGACTGGAGGAAATGGCTGACATTTTGTTGGTTGAAAATTATGAAACTATTCATTAAACTTCATTTCAATCAAAAATTTTAGTTCATGAATGATGCAATTAGCAAAATTATCATATGAGAAAATTTATCAATTGTTATTATCCCAGTGGATAGTCATTATTATTATTATAATTATCCATCTTTCAGTTATTTGATATTGTGTGAAATATCATAGTTAACTCGTTAAATGGACAATTTTAAAGTAGATGATCAATTAATCGTTTTATTTTCTTAAAAGGTTATTTAATTCATGTTGATATCAATTGCAGTATTCGGATTAATGTCGAATTATTTTTCTTTCTTTTTTCTTTTGTTTACTTCTAATAAGGAAAATATTAATTAAATTTATAAAAACTGAATTAAGCTATATAATTAGGTTATAATCAAGTTGAATAATTTATTATCATTGAGCTAAGTAAATTTGTAGTATATCTCAACTACCTGTTCTTCTTCATATTTAAAGATCAATTGGACTAACTTATTATCCTCAGAATAAATTACTAAGCCAATATTGCTAATATTATCATCGATTTGAGCATGGTCTAGCAAATTTTTATTCTATCAAAAAATTTCTTTCGTCCTGTTTAAATGAGATCAATATTAGATCTTTAATGATGTATATATGCAGTGCATATGCCTGTAACAAAATCTTTTTATTTCCTATCTGTTAAGTGTTATCACTATATTATTACATCTTATCATTGCCACATATTTCTTTTCTTTTTTCTGTAAACATTTCAAGCAATTTTGCTATAAATTTTGGATAAATTCTAAAATTTAGCATTTTTCCATTTTACACAAATATTACAACCAAAAACTGATAATTCATTTTTGAAGGAAAATCAACAAAATACTATTGCATACAATTTAAAAAATAGTTTAAATTTTAGTTCAGGTTTGAAATATCAAAAAATTAAACATGTTTTCATTTTCTTTTTTTGTATGACTTATCCGGTAGGTTAAAGTTAAATGAATGTAATGAGTAGAAAAGTTTATTTAACTTTATGAATAATTCATTTTAAGAAAGTGTACTGTCAAAAATTTAATATAATACTTTTTATTTAAAAGAAATCCACAAAATAGAAAAAGAAAAGAAGTATGAACAGTCCCAAAAATTTCATGATTCATCATTATTAAATTGTCTCACACAGTAATTTTTCATAAGTGACGAAGTTGAAAAGAAAAAAAAAATAAATGAAGAATGAAATGAAATGAAATGAAATGAAATGAAATGAAATGAAATGAAATGAAATGAAATGAAATGAAATGAAATGAAATGAAATGAAATGAAATGAAATGAAATG
>SSBO01000012.1:19711717-19730250 GCA_005281725.1 Wuchereria bancrofti | reverse complement strand
AATGAATGAATGAAAGAATGAATGAATGAATGAATGAATGAATGAATGAATGAATGAATGAATGAATGAAATGAGCAAACCGGTCAAAACTTAATGACACAACAGCATTTTGTGTTTGAGAAAAATCCTGAGAAACGATCGACTGCAAATTGTAGGCATCAGTAATTAAATTGAAATATTTTCTAAATTTTAAAGTAATATAAAACATCAATATAAATTTTAAAAAGAATAATGAAATCGATTAAAATTATTTATGAAATGCTAATATTTCCATAAACAGATAATTATCTTAACATAGACTAGCAGTGATTTCAGAAAAATTTTTTAGAAAAAAAACAGCATAAAATCATTTTCAATAGATCAAGAATAAATCTAAATGAATTACCACTAAGCTAATCAATTTTATAACTTTACAGTAATTTCTTAAGTGCTAATGAGCATTCAATAATTTATAAATCAGCAATAAATCGAAAATAGCAAATAAACTGGAAACAATTTGATGAATAATGCAACAATCCAGCAATTCCTATGAAATATATTTATCATATTCTTTGAGAAATGCGAATAAAATATTCAAATCTTAAAAAAATATGATTTAAACAAATATATTTAAAAAAAAAAAATAAAAAAAAGACTAAATATTATACAGAAATAATTCCACAAATGATTTCATATTTATTGTTTTTTAAATACATGTACTAAAAATATGTATTAATAACTTTTTTAAATTAAGTAGTGTAACAGTTAAGCAGTTATTAACAAATACACTATGACTTTAAAAATGTGGCATTTCTAAACAATTTCAATAACAGCATAATACTTTCTGAAATTTCGAAAAGAAATTATGCTGTTGTTTGAAAAAATATCTTTAACAATTTTTACAAATTCGTTAATCGAACCTTTCACTTCTCTATTTTATTAAAAAAAAGTAAAGAAGGATGAAAATAGCACTAATACTCTTTCTTTTCTAGTTTTTTTTCTGTTTTCATTACATAAATAATTTTCATCGTGCTAAGTGCTTAAGGAAAATTTTATATTTCTTCCTATTTTCTTTTTTTAAAATATAATTTTTTGACTCGAAACTTTTATAAAAAAGAATACTGTTTGAATTATTATAAATTCTATTTTGCAAAATTCTAATTAAATTTTACTTTATTTTTGCTTTTTTTGACTTTCGATTTTTATCTGATTCTGTTCTCGACATGATTAATTAATTTGCTATTACTTAACAAAAATGGAAAGGAAATTATTGAAAATTCAATTAATTTGAGCTTATTTCCGAAAAAATCATATTTTCTTATTATAATGTTTGTCAAAATTGCTTTGGAAAAATTTTTCGATTAAAAATCAATTATCAAACTTTCTTTTCAATGAAATTAGGTTTAAAAATAAGCAAAAATTTTTAGTATTTTAGCTTTTTAATAAATACTTTTCACTAATAAATATAACTATTAATTTAAACCTTTTATTAGTAATTTCCCTTAAATAGCCTAATTTATATTTTCCTCAATTTCTTTTTTCCAATTACCCAGAATGTTTTATCCGAAATAAACGCATTTGATGAGGAATTTTTAAAAATTTTAACCAAGCAGTTCCTTCAACATTTGAAAGCATTTCAAAAAGTAATTTCGATACGAGAAAAACTTTAAAAAAAATAGGTGGAAAAGACAAATAACAAATTGCAAGAAAGAAAAATCGTTGATAATTCATTTTGTCCTTTTTCCTTTATCCCTTGTTTTAGCACAATTTTTTAACTTACCGTACTCTATACAGTATGTCACTTTGAAAAGTTTAGTATACTATGGTACTGTATTATAGTAACGTACTGCAACAATAAGTGTGGCATATTGTGATGATGAAAGTTTACTACGTTTAATATAAACTCCCGATATTAATAAGTATTAATGATTAAGCTAAGTGAATAGAATAGCAATTGACGCACGACAATGTATATTTTAAATTTATTTTGACATTATTTTATTTACTGTAAGTGTTTTCGTGGAAAAAATCTTTCCTACATATTGAAATATACAAATGGAAAGTGTTAAAATTTGAATATCATGTATTATTCGCATTATCATAATTATTATCACTTTTTCCAATGCAAATAAAGATAATCATCATTATCATCGTTTCGTTCAGCAACCTGTCAATTTTATTTATCCAAATCACTTATATTTATTTTAAGATATTTTTATTTCTGTTATCATTTTCTGGTTTTATTTCATTAAAATTAGAATTTTTAAACTTTTTTTTGTAACAGAAACTTACTATTACTTGAAATGCTAAATTATTCAAAAGAGAAGAAAAAAAGAAATGAAAAGAAGTAATTTACAAATGTCAAGAAAAATTGAAAAGAATGGAATATGGCTTAGGATGAAGCTATTATTCAATCATTAAAAAAGGAAAGCAATTATTTACACATGTTAATATCGATTATATTATGTAAAACAAAAACAAGTCAGTGATTAAATTTGGCTGATTCAGAATAAATAAATTCATTTCTATTCATGTTACAAGTAATATTTCAATTGATCTGTGTTTACATTTTTGAAATAGAAACTTCAATTTTTTTTTAATTTTCAAAACTTATTCCTTTTCTTGTTTTTTCCTTTTTTTCTTATTTTTTTTTTGGACTGCTTCACAAAGTCATTGATTGATTCATTTACATACTTTTATCCTTTCAATAATTAATCAAAATTTTACTCTTTAATTAATAGCGGAATTTTTGTGCAAAAAATAGAATGAATCATCCGAATTCTTCACTTTTTGTTCTTTTTTCGGAAAAATAAAAAAATACATTTTTAGATATCAAAATTTTCCTCTTTAATTAATAGCGAAATATTTGTGTAAAAAATAAAAAAATTGAAAGTGAAAAAATGATGTAAGATAGTTAATAATTTGGTACAAATAGTGCTTAAAACAGTAATTACTCTTAAAACTCTATCATCAAATAAGTGGTTTCAAAGAAATTAATCCAGTCGATGATAAAGTTAATTCAGAAAGAATTAATGAGAAAAGACAAAACGATTTATTAAGAGATTTAATTTTTTAATAAATTGTTTTGTGCAAAAGATAAGCGCTCAAGATGAAATGCAAATTATTAAAGGAAAGGAATCCAAAAGGAGAAAGTCGAAAATTGGAACAGGATGAAAGTGATAAATGATAATAATCAATAGAACTTATAAGAGAGTGAATCAATAGAACTTATAAGAGAGTGAACATCTAAAAGTGTTAAAAAAATTAGGACAGTGAGAATTTAAAGCACCTAACATTAAGACAATAAACATCTAAAACTACTGTAACGTTAAGCCATTTTAAAGTAAAAAAAAAATAACTATTTTAAAGTACTGCAACATTAAAAGCCCAAACATGTGAAACTACTAAAATAGTAAGACAATAAATATCTTAAACTACTGCGACATTAATGCAATAAATATTTAAAGGTACTGTGACAACACAAAAGCATCGACTATGTGAAACATTTTTCGTGATACTTTTGGGTCAGTCTTATAAGGAAGTGAAATTGAAAAAAAAAAAAAACTAATCTTTCATCCCTCAACGATTTTGATAAATTTCACGTCATTTTAAGGATTTTACATACGTTTCATATAATTTGATCACTGACATGACAGCAATAAATGGAAACCAAAAATTTTGAATTCATTGAAGCTCAACTATTTTTTTCAATCGTTCTTTATTAGACGTTATTTAAAACTTTCTGTCATCGATACTTAGAGATCAATAATAATTTTGCATTATCGGTCACCATTAATTACATCGCTAAAAATCACTGATGACATATCAGAGATCAGTGATTACTAGCAGTTTAATACTACTGATCACTAGTAAATCGTTGATAACTTTGGATTATCGATCACTATTATTGGGTGCAACTTATAATTGAAATAGTACATACCGAATGGTAATTCTCGTCCAATTTGGAATTTTGAAAATTATCAATTGGCTTTGTGTAACAAATTTTCAATTCCTAAACCAATTCTAAATTTACTTAGCACAAAAAATCTTATTTAGCTTTTATTTAGCTAGAAAAAACTTAAAAAAACAATTGATAATTTTGAAAATTAATTGCAAGAACAATCAGAGATGTTTGCAAAACATGCATGCTATTTACAAAAACTTGTATGTTATCATATTGATAACTTCATAATTTATAACTTGACATGTACTATGCCAGAATCCAGAATACATTACTGAGAATCATCTATTATAACAAATGAATGCATAATTAATTAGCAAGATTAATTAGAGAAGAACTATCCTGTAATTGCTATTATATATACTTTGAATTTAGTATATGTAGGTAAGTTATGCATAATATGCAGATGAGAGAATTTTTTTATGAAATAATTTTAGAAGGATAAAGCGAAAATGAATAAATAACCGTTGATGTGGTGCAATGCAATGTAAGTTATGCAGTTTTATTATCTTAGAACTAAATGCATTTATATTTTCAATTGAAATTTTCAAAAATCATTACCTTGTCATTTCTTCAATTTCATTTTTTCCTTACCTTCCCGAAGAGTGGAAATAAGAGTAAATATATTTTATACGAATATAACTACATTTTTAGTTATATTATTAATCATGATTATACCATCGCTGTTATTAATCATGATTATACCAAAAATTTTGATAAAACATGAGTGATTAAAGCCACAAAATATTTCAATCATTTTGTACCTTTTGTTCAAAATAAATAAAAAATGTCGCATTAAAATAGTTACTGTAGCGATAACCTTCTATGATTAAAAGTTTTGATAAAAATCTCTCATCAATTATTGCTTCTGCTATAAGCGATTGATTAACAATGACAATTATGACAATAATACATGTAAAAACGATATCTCAAAACTTGTTGATTATTGAGTATTGAATACCAAATATAATTATTCACTTCTCTGTTGTATTTTAAAATTTTTCATTTTTTTCTGACAATTCAAATAATTATTATAACATTTCCCATTTCGTATAATTTGTAAATTTAACACTTATTTTGTGAAAAAACAATTCAATCAATATTGCTTTACTTAAAAGTCGATAATACTAATAATTTTATAAGGTTATTTTTATAAAGAATTATAGTTCTTTCAATTCATTTCATAAACTTTCAAGTATAGCTTTTGCTAATTTCATATCCAGCTGTAATTAATTTAATGGCATTCACTTGAAGTTGCTTAAACGATTAATACATATGGTATGATACGATATTTTTTACGGATATAATATATTTAATTATTCCATTTCAATTGTTTTAACATGCAAACAATTAATTATAACAGTAAGGAATATAGAGATTAAATTAGTTGCAATTAAAATATATCGTAATAACTGTTATAAAAATCAACATTCAAATATACAATTAGTCTTACTCTACTTTAACACCCATTACTACCACTATTTATTACTAATTAATTTCTATATCCGATAAATTGATATATGATTCAAATTTGAAATTTTCAACAATAAAGATTAAATTTAATTCTCGTAAAGATTAACATAAAGATTAATTCTTCAATTATTTATCATAAAAGGCGAACAATATAAAAGAGAGAGAGAGAGAGAGAGAGGGAGAGAGATAAAGAAATGAGAGAGAAAAGATGAGAGCATAAATGAAACAATATGAGAGAGAATTTTAACCCAATATAAGATAGATCAAAAAAAAAAAAATTCAAAAGGTTATGTTATGTAACCGGAAATGAAAACTTGCCGACTTATAGCTAATGATTATCCGGATATCTTATTACGCTACCACTTCTCTCTCTCTCTCTGTCTTTGTTTATTCTTCTTAGTCTTTTTCATCCCAATCGATTTACTTTTTTTTTTCGTTTATTTTTCTTTTATTTTATAATATCTGAGCTTATTTATGTATAGATAGAAGAGAGACAGACATGCAGACACACATAGCATTGAAAAGATATGTACAAACGTATTTTATCAAATTTAAATAAGTATTGAACTAATTAAACGCGTTTTTTTGTTTGTCATTTTCTGTTTTCACTTTCACTTAAATTTATGACTAATCGCTGAATTGTTTATTTCTCTTTTCTACTAATTGATAATATTTGAATAATTACATGTAAATATTGAAGTTAAAAAAGTGCCGAAAAACTATTAGCGATTTGATAACGATAATAGTGATAGTAATTAATAACAACAGCAATAACAAAAATAATAATAAAGTAGGAATATAATAACATTAATAATAGCGATAATATTAATAATAATAAAATACTAAATAATGAATAATAATTGTTATTATAATATAATAATAACAATAATTAATAAATAAATAATAACAATAATAATAAATAATAAAAATGAATAGTGAATAATAATAAATAACAATAATAATAAGTAATGAATAATGAATATTATTATAGTAGAAAGTAGGAAACAGTAGAAATAGCGATTTTGATATTAATACCTATACCTATAACAGTAATAATAACGATAATAATAATCATTAACAATAGCAGTAAAAGTGTTGATAATGACAATAGTAAAAATAATATAAGTAATGGTAATTTTAATAATAATAGCAGTTAGCATTTGTTCATTAATTTATCATATTGGAAAAAAATTAGTTTAAACTATCTATGGAACAAGAATATGCAAATAAATCTGCTAATAACTATTGCTGCTGCTGCTAATAATTCGATTAATAATCTTTACAGTATAATATATATCGCTGTTTATTAGTTGAAAAATGTGAATTAAATTGGCATTCATTCTTATTTTATTACTTAGATTTTGCTAGTCATTTTAAAATGGAATATGTCCATTCTTTCTTCTACAATACTTTTTTTTTTCTTTTGTTTTATTTCATTTCTTCGTTCTTTCTTAATGGCATAACAAAATTTGTATTTTGCCACAAAATTCCATACCATTGATGTGTATTCAAATTTGGTGCAAATATTTCAACAACCCCGAAAAAAAGATTATAAAATTTCATCAATTTTAATTGAGAAATTCGAATGCTAAATTAAACTTATTCAAATCGGTTTCAATTTTCGAGCAGATAAATTCTTTGAAAAAATTAAGCTTTTATGATTTATGCAATAAAAACACCTTTCTACGAATGTTTAAAAAATTTAATCTATTCATTTCACTTCAACAGCTTTCCAACATATATCGGAAAAAAACCTGAACCAGAAAAAAATTTTTCGAAATAATCAGGCGAAAATTTCAAAAAAAAAAGGAAAAGAAAAAAGATTTAAGCTATGATCAAAAAATTCAACTGTTTCCTCTCAGTTATTCTCAGCCATGAAATTATCTAATTGAAGAACAATGAATGTTGGAAAATAAAATTTTTAACATCGAATTTGAAATGTTTATAGAGTGAATTTTGAATTAGACGAAATTCATATTCAAATTTGATTGTTATTTTTCGTTTTTTTTTTTGAAACATTTGTTGAAAGGTTTTCGCGAACTTTTAAACTTTATCATTGTTCTTTGTTTTCGTTATCTTGTAATCATAGATTGTAATAAGATCTTTAATTTGTGGATTTTTTTTTTTTGAATTGTGGCTTTAAACTTTCAAAAGGGTTTGAGCTTGGAAATCACACTCATTATTCTTTTCCTTTCTTTTTGCTTCGCTTGGAAAGCAAAAATAAATGAGATAGTACGAATGAAATGTGAAATGGAAACAAATTATCAACCGCTAATTTCAATTTTATTCAAAATTTAATAATAATAAACGAGAAAATAGCACACACAATCAAATTTTATAAATTACATAAAATTTACTGAAGCAATTTGGACAGCAAAATTTACAAATTAAAAAGCTCTCGTTTCTTTTGTTCACTTTAAAATTAAAGAAGAACAAAGTTAAGAAAAGAGGGATAAGAAAGGAGGAAGAAAAAAATAAGTATCAAAAGAAAAAACATAAAGTAAATAAATGAATACGAGTCATTTTTCCGAGTTTTTTTTTTTTTTGTTTTCTTCTAGTCTAAATTATCTTTCGCTTTTTTTATTTATTTAACTTCTTTTTTTATCAAATTCTATGGCTTCAATTTTTTGTTTTCAATCAAAAATTATCCCAACGGATTAAAAGAAGTACTTTTTTTCTCCTTTTTCTAATTCTGTCTTTTTTCCTCTTTTCTCTTTTTTAATTTTTGTTTTCCCCAACTTTTAAAGTATTTGTGATTCTTCATGCATTTGTTGTCTGTGTGTGTCCACATTTATTTTATTCTACTTTTTTAATTTCTATTTAATTTGCGGGAAAAAGAAAGATGAAATTACTAAACTCAAATAAGTATAACCATTTCTCCTGTTTTTTAAATAAATTTATAGAAGGTTTCACTTTTTTTCCTCCATCCAAAAATAAGATGAACGAAATAGAAATGAAAATGGGAGGTAAACACTGACTTTCAATTTCGTTATTTTATAAATTTTTTTCTTAGCATTATAAATAACATGAAAGAAAGGAAAAGAGAATGGAAGAAAAAAGGTAGAAATTGATTTCCAATTTTCTCTCTTTATATATATTTTTCCTCTCTTTTTTTCCTTTCTTTGTTTTTTTTTTATTATTGCAATATTTCGTTTACAATTCATTTCTCTTTTTCATTTTTCTTTTCTGCACTATTGATTTTGAGGAAAAAGTAGGAGGAAGAGGAAAGTGAAATGAAATGAAATGAAGTATGGATAATGATTGAAGGATAACGAGTTGAGAATGCTAGGAGGAAAACGTCATGAAGTTCATTTTATGGATAAATATGATTGAAATAAATGATAGTACATAAGTTTATTTTGTTTTGTTTTATTTAAAAAAAAAAAAAAAAACTGGATTAAATTTTTAGATCTTTTTAGAATTGAAGTTTATAACTAGTCAAATAAAACCATGTACGATGAAATTGAAAAGAAAAGAAATGAAAAAGGAAAATATATTGCAAAAACGAGTTAGGAATTTTGTTTGAGTTATAAAATTGAAATAAAAAATTTCGTTCAAGTTTATTCCGCATTAAAAATCTTTTTATTAAAATTTCATCCGGAATAAAATTGAAAATAGACATTTTTTTTAAATTAAATTCAGAAAAGAAACATTTTCAAAATTAAATTGAAAACTTTCCTTCACTAATGTTCGAAATTGAACTGTCATTGAAATGAAGTTTTTTGAATGGTTTAAAATTTCATTTTGGTAGCAACAATTTTTGACATTAAATTTCATTGAAAAAAGTGTCGAAGTAAAAAAAAAAACTTCTATAAATGAAAAATATGAGCAAAGTAATTGCTTTGTTAATTAATTGTCACTTAATGAAAGTATTTCAAAAAATAAAAACATGCGCAGATAGACGGAATTTAAATATTTTATTTTGTTTTTTTTTTTTTTAAATTGAGAATTATATAGACAATAAAAGAATAAAATCATACGCTAAAATGAGGATTTGATACAGTCGATCAGAAAGTTGAAATAATAATTAAAAACATCAATCAAGTTCCAAAAAGCAAAAACAAATTATCTTTACTTGAGTTACTATTGCAGCATGTATATTTGTCAGTTCATTTATCGACAATGATAAGATATGATATAAATGCAAATAATTTTGTTCCGGTCATTTTTTGTCTCCGTTTTTCTTGATAAAGTTTTTTTTGTTAGTCCTAATAACTATTTGTAAATATCATTATTTTTGATGATAACATCCTTGATAATTCTGATGACACATGTCATTCATTTCATGCAATATGAATTTATGGTTTTATTTTTTAAAAAAAAAAGTAAGGATATTTACTATAATAAGATAATATCACTAAGATAATTTATGAATGGATTAGAAATATTTATTGTACTCAGGCTATTGTCATTTGGTAATTCCTAATCGATAAGTAAACAGGACATTTGTTGAAATCTTGCAATAAAATTCTAAAAGTTTAAAATTTTGATTTAAAAAAAAATTTCAAACAAATAGAAAGAAGGAAAAAGATAGTATAAGAAAATATGGGAGACAAATGTGAAAATAATTTTTGCAATTTTTTAAGACTAAAAGTTGTTAAAAAATTTTTGCGGTTTTTTAAGACTAAAAGTTTTAGTTTTTACATATCATATCAGCTTTTCATGCAAACATCAGCTGTTTATCATATGAGATACTTAAATAATAACAAATAATAATAGAATTCCTGCGCATAATAGTTGGAAACGATGGCAAAATTATCACTGTAATTGTAACAATGATTGTTTTCTCTGTCACATTACTAATGATAACAATTGTTTTAATCATAATTATGTCATTTTTATCATTATTATTATCATTATTGCCATTAGGTAAATTTATGACAATAACTTCTAAATTACTTTAATATACTGAGCACTTTCTAGATTTATTATTAATAATTATATCGATTAAACCAGTAATGCTGAAAAGTAATTAAGAATTAATTCATCAATCAATAACTTATTTTAAAGCATGCAAAACTTATTATTATTTCTCTTTTTCATTTAACATTGTAATTAGCCACACACATAAACAATCATCGATTTGCATGCATCCTGTATTTTGTTGTATTCATTTTAAACTTTGAATATTTGCCTTTTTTTTGCTGTGCAATCAAATTTCAGAGAAAATTTTACATTTGCTCGATAAAATTGTAACTTACTTTTTCATTCTTCCGTTCATTTGTTTTTATTATGTAATCAAATTGCATACTAAGAGAAGTTGTTATTTGGGAAATCAAAATTTAGAATATAATAATAATTCGTTTTTTTTCATTTCCTCCTTCTTCTTCCTTTTTCTTGTATTTCTTTTACTGCTAAAACGCAAAAATGTAAGCAAAGAAATTATGAAAGGACCAAATTGGTCCGTATGATAATTTATGAGCAATAAGAAATGTTTTTTAAGAGAACATGCAAAATATTTCTTTTAAATTTGCAAGAGAAAATTAAAAAATTCTTCAAAAAAGTATTTTATATTATAAATTAATATACATGCGTACTTGCGAAAAAAGCAAACAAACAAGAAAAGAGGAAATAAATCATTCTTTACTCTGCAATTATTTGAAAAGGAAAAAAATTTTAATTCACTTTTTCGAGAAACATAAACGTATAAAATAATTTTCGGATTCATTAATGTAATAGAAAATCTTGATCTGAAAGATTTTTAAAAAATTCGACTTTTTTAAAGTCTTAAATTTATTTTTAAATTTAAAAATTAAAGAGAATTGAGATCCTGAAATAGGACGAAATGCTCTTTTTTTGTTTTTTCTCAAAAATGAGAGAAAAGTGGTAAAAGAATCATCTTGGCGATTTATTTATTTTACATGCACTGTCAAATTTTATTTAAATGATGCATAAAACTATCATTTCATTAATTTTTTTAGCATAAATTTTACTCTTGCTACAGTCATTTCATTTTTCTGATAAAAATGATTTAAATCGTTTCTTTAATTTTATCAATAAGATACGTCAGTATTAGAAATGAATCAGTTGAAAAATTTTCAAATAATTTTTTTTAAATTATTCATAATAAAATTTTTTTTGCAATAAATGAAGAAATAATTTAATTAGGCATATAAATATGAAAATATCACAGTAATATATGTTGTGATTCAACAGTAGGAAATGGAATTTTTCATTAATATTATATTCGTCAACAAAATAAGCAAATTAAAATAGACAGTAAAAAAGCCATCAAATATATTACAGGAAATGAAAGATTTTTCCAATTGTTTAATCTCCTTTAAAAAAAAGATGGATTTATTTTGAGCTTTGAAATTTTTTAAAAAAGAAAAAAATTTTTCACTAAATTAATAATTTTGAACTTTTTGCAAGCGATGGAAGAAAATTATGAAAAAAATATTTGTTGAAATATCAAAAAGAAAAAGTTTAATGATAAATTGACATTGAGCAAATCATATAATCGAAAAAAGCTGGCGAGAAGAAAAAATCGAATATTCCAAAAGGACGCTTAACAAATTCGAGCAATTTGAAATAAGACAAATATGAAAAAATTATTTAAAATCCAAATGCGTGAAACAATTTATCTTGAATACCAAATTTATGGACTAGCAAAATTTCAAACAGAAGCAAAATTTTGAATAAAATCAGTATACTTTATTTTCTTTTTGTTCTTTGACAAAAAATATTTATTGTTTAATGTGATGTTATATGGTGGCTTAAAATTTTATAATCTTCCAAACCGTTAATGGAATAAATTAAATTTCTCATAAAGAAAACCATTTCCTAAAAAATGATAGAAACAAAGTTGCAAATATGACTGAAGCAAAAAAATTACCATTCAAAATTTTTAATGAGTTAATAATGGAGAAGAGTGTTCAAATTCTCTGGCATGACAAAGCTTTTAAATTGGAATTTTTCCATTTTTTTTAGTGAAAAATTTGATTTAAATTTATGTGAATGAAAATGTGAATAAAATGTAAGCGAATCTTCTTTTGTAATAATTCAAGTTATTTCTTCGCTAAGATAATTAATGAAATTAATTGAAGCGTATGAGATAAGCAGCAAAATCAGTTGGTTCCAAAGTAAATGTCATCATTTGATATGGCATTTCTTCGCTTATTTGCTTGATACCATTCAATAATGCTTTCTGCACTGTTGTCACACCAAGAGATTGCATTAATTTTTTCAGCGCTGACTAAAATTCACTTATACAGTAGTCCATTATTAGATATAATTAACAAATTATGATATTATGATAATACAGTATGAAAATTACGATAGAAACTACAATATTACAGTGTGAAGCACTTTCATATGGCTTTTGTAAATAAGAATTGTCCGAGCTTAGTATTTTTTATGTAAACATTACTAAGAAAATTTTAAATATATGAAAACTTTGATAGTAAGCATTTATCCTTGATTATGACAATCATGCTGTATAAAATTTTGGCAAAACATGTAAAAAAATTTTCAATTAAATTAAAAAAATCTTTGCATACCGTAAAAATTTCAAATTTTCAAAAAGAAAATCCTAAAAAAATCAATTAAACAGACATTTATTATCTTTAAATATTTCATTGAAATCATTCATTCGAGCATTTACAATCGATTTAGTGATATGATAATCCTGAATAGCTACAATATGAGTTATGTGTTAAAGATATTCAAATTAAATATAAAGCTTACATCAAGTTCATTTCCATGACATATTGAAGAGTTTAAACTAGTACAGTCAATACCCGCTCTATGCAGTATTATCAATCGTCGATTTATATCATATGTTAACGGACGAATGGTTAGTAATTGCACGTCACATGGAAACGATTGAAGATGATAAAGTGGTGAATTTTCAAGAATTCCTAAAAAAATTTTGCTTATTTTCTTTTCTTTAACTAATAAGTTATTTCTTTGACAAAATATTATTTTGAAAAAAATTTGAAATAATAAAATTGAAAAATTACTACCCATTATTTTGTTTTTTTTTAATTGGAAAAACATTTCTGTATTTATTAGCCAAGTTCAGCTTAAAATAAATCATGGTCATTGTTAAAATAATATCATCATAAGTGATATGATTATATTAACAATAATTGATAATAATTAATAATAATTGATTGAAGCAACTAGAATGAACACATACCAGAAATGATAAAAATATTCGGTTGATAAATAAGTGATTGAAGAGCTAAATGAGCATTAAGCGTATTATATGCAAATCGTCGTTGTTGTCGTTGTTGCTATTAAAAAAGGGAAATAATTTTCCTCAAAAAACTGCTTTATTTTGAAGAAAGATCAAGAAAATATGCTATAAATTTTATGAAATAATAATTATTATTTTATAATTTCAAAAATTTTCAAAACTAATTTATTAAAGAAATCAAAATTTAGCACTTTTTAAAAATTGAAAATGCGTAATGGTTACTTTATTATCAGCAGCTGTCATCTGTTCTATAACAAATGTAAATGCCATATTAACTGGTAAATTATCTACCGGTAAACCATCATCATTAAATCCGAGGCCTTTTCCATCATCAGTACTTAAACGACGATCTATAAAAATGGAAAACGGAAATGAATCGTATTATATCAGTTTTATAGTCAATAATTTTACGATTACATAAGAGCATTAAAATTATTTAATTTCTATGCATTTCAATGCTTGCTAATTCTTAGAATAATTTTATTGCTTACCAAGCATAATTTCGAGATTTATTTTGTTAAATGTTCTAACACCATGTGGGACATTGCTAAGAATTGAAAGTCGTTTTGACCAATCTTGCAGTATCAATGCTGTTGGCATTGGATAATAATTCATTTCTGGTCGACTTGATGCATCATATTCAGCTCGTTTAATTAACTAAAACTTGAATTTCTTATTGATATTCACCTAAATAACTAAAACTGGAATTCGAAATTGGAATTTCGTTTGTTTAAAAAAATTTGCTCTATTTTATTATTGGATGTTAGCCTTTAAAATTAGTGAATTTTCTTTTGGTATAAACTATATTATATACATATATAAATAATCATGCAAACTCACATTATTCTAAAGTTTTTTCAATTTAAGTAGAAAAATAACCCAATTTTTTTTCTTTAAACCACTTATAATTATCATAATTATGGTAATAAGTAAATGAGTATTTGAAAGTTTAATTTTTCCAACACTGCTAATTGCTTGTTTAATATAATACAGGTACAGAACTAAATATATAAGTAACTGGACCATAATATTTCATACATTGTAATCATTTTAGCATTGAAATATAAAATCGTGATAAAATGAGAGCAGACATATTGAAAAAATGAATCGACCAAAGTTGTATTCGGTTAATGCAACTGAAGATAATAGCGCAATAAATTTTGTTATTTTTTAATGATTATAATGATTAAATATTTTAAATTATCGTTTGAACTTTTTCACCAATTAAATTAGTAAATTACTTGCATAATAAAAGTTTACTTGTAAACCATTGCTATCAGTATAGTATTCAACATCATCTGCTATCATATCAGTTGCAAATTTTGTGACTAACTCAACACCTGACATTTCTCGTATATCAATACGAAGTTGCATATGTAAGCGGCTTCCTTCTGCTCCTTAAAACAAACCATTTAGAAATTTTAAAAAATAAATTAAAAAATTATTCGTATTAGTTTATAGAAAAATTTTTTCAACTGATTGATAAAATGTCAGGAATTTCTAATGAATAATTAAAAATTTATTAAAAACCTAACATAGTTTTCTTTTTTACAAAGAAAAAAATATGAAAATGAAATACCTGAAATATTATTAACTGAGAGACGTTGCTTTATGAATCTTGATAATGTGTAAGCAATTTGACGCAATGGTCCCGAAACAATGAAAGTTTCTGCTTCAGTCATTTTCAGTTTCTGTAATTTTCCTCTTATTAATCAAACTATTATTAAAAGCACTTTAATTTAAAAAAAAAACAAGTAAATTATATGTTTTTTAAGAATTGGACGAAATTTTTTTATTGATAAACTTATCAATCTAACTCTTTATAGATGATTACTATACAAACTTTATTTAAATCCCTTCTGACAATTGAACAGTTTCACATTTATCTAAAAACGATAAATAAATCTTCAAATTAAAACTTTTAAAATGTTGTAATAAATTCATATTATAAGTTAATTATTTTTTATCTTACATTATGAAATACTGTAAATAACTGTTCACTTACTGTAACTTCTGCATCTTGAAGTGCCATTATGTATGCCCCGCTAAAGATACTCTTGTAATAACTGAATTCTTGTTTACACCGTAATCGTTTTGTACCATTTGTTCCAACATTCGTATATATCGCCTAGATTTTTTTGTAATTAGCAATTAATTTTAATCTTTTTTGCTAAAATTTTGAAAAATTACAAATCTCTTCCAAAAGACTTCATCAAGACATATTTCAATATATTTAGACTTCCAATTATCAATTGAAATAATTGGTCCAAAAAAAAGAAAAAAAACTGTATGAATGTGCTAAAAGTGCAACTCTTGATGCATATAATCGGTAAATACACCAATCATTATTTACTAATTTAGTATTCGATATTTTAAACATTTTTCTATTTACTGATTAAAATTAATGACTAATAAATCAATTAGGATTGCTAAATTGATCGGTTGAATACTGATTTTTCCATTTCAGCAGTTTCGCGTCTTATTATCTTCAAAGTCCTTTGCAACTTTCCCTCACGGTATTTGCTTGTTATTGGTTTCGTGGTGCTGTAAGAATTACTACAGGGCATTGGTAACCCCTTAAAAATCCTCCGTGATCGGGATTGCAATTATTTCCCTTGAATGACGAATTCCTAGTATGTGTGAGTTATCAACTCACGTTGATTACGTCCCTGCCCTTTGTACACACCGTCCGTCGCTGCCCGGGACTGAGCCTTTTCGAGAAAAGCGGAGAATACTGTTTCGATACCTTTCAAGGATAGAGATTCTTTAGTGGAAACTGCTTTAATTGCAGTGGTTTGAACTCAGCAAAAGTCGTAACAAGGTTTCCGCAGGGGACCTGCGGAATGATCTTCAAAAACAGCACAATAACAATTGATTTATATTATTTTATTAGTAATATGTTTAAATTGCATATAAGCTACTAATAGTAAATAATAGTAATGATAATCTGCGTCGCTGTTGTCTATGTTTTACCCAAGTATTACTTAACCGTCGACGATAATGAAGATAAGGCGAAAGCTTCATAAAAAATTATTATTATTTTTTTCCTTCTTCAAATTATTTCTAATTTTTAACTCAACGGTGAAATTACTTGACTCGTAGATCGATAAAAAACGCAGCTAGTTGCGATGAACAGTAAGAATTATAGACGCACTGAGCACAAAAATTAGTGTTTTATTTGTTTGATAGGATTTATTTGAATGGATAAATTAATGATTAATAGCTAAGCATTTTTCCATTTTATTAATTTGAAGATGACAATATACAAAATTTTTATAAAATATTCTAATTTTCTAAAATTTTTATTAATTCTTTGAGGTATTTTTAAGAACTCAAGGAAAATTCTGTTTATACCATTTAAAAAATTAATGATGTCTCAGGTTCAAATGGTAGCAATTCGAGGAAAAGAAAAAATTGAAAGAATTTTGTAAAATACCTCTAATAACCCATTTTTAGGGTTTAATTCCACTAAGATTCGCTGTGTTTGAAGAAAAAATTCATTTTTGCTTATTGTTTTAACGTGAAAATTGCTGAAATAAAAAGAATACATTTTTCCAGCTGTCATTTGCTTCGAAAAAGTTAAAATTATAGTTTTAACTTTTTAACCAATATTTCAAAAAAAAAAAAAACTCATTAAATCAATTATTGTTGATATCTGAAGATAATATATTTAACAATGTTAACATCAAACTAATTGCAGACTCTGTTTCTTTCTGTGTTGAATTGATTATTTGAAAAAATATATGCAACAACCGAAGAATAACAAATAAAGGACTCGATAAACAAAGAAAGGTAAGTACTCTCAGCCTAATGACCAGTAATATTTTTGTTTCATAGGTGTGTTATTATCTCGAAATACTGAAAGAATATAGAAACATGAATAGTAGTTTTGATGTCTACCAGAAATTAGTAAAACACCGCGGATAATTCCAGAAAATACTTCTTCATCATACACACTGATTGTTATTTTTTTTTTCAGACATTAAAAAACATAATAAAACTACACCTTGAAATATACTTTGCCATTCTTAACGATTTTAATGGTGTTAAAATTTGAGCAATTTCAGTTGTTGCGGCATGATTCTTTTGAATTGTGAAATGAATAAATGATAAAGCTTTGAGAAATGTAAAGAAAACCAGCTGAAAATTATTGGTATCTTCCCAATTAATAATTTCAACAAAAAAAAATCAATATAATTGGGTCTTATCATTTGTTACAAATTTTGAAATTCGATTATCAGCCAATTTGCTTGCTTATTATACGTTACTAAAATGAATTTTGGCTTTTAAATATTTGTTTATAAAATTAATTAATTTGACGTTCAAACAAGTAAATTTTAATTTACCAGGTAACTTTTTGTAAATTTACCACTAATTGTATCAAAGTATGGTTCTATTTGAGCCTGAATAGGTCCATCTATTCCAGTTACAATTACGTCCGGATCTGATATTTGCAATTCGATCATTTCCATTCTTCCATGTGGTTGATCGTTGTATATAAGTATTGTCCTATTAATCGACCATTTATGTTGCATATATTTGATGAAAAAGAATGACAAAATTTGTTTTCTAATTTCACGGTGACTACTGTATCTTACATACAATATGTAATACAGTACCACATCTGAAGATTACTGTTATCAAAGTTTTTACTGTATCAAAAATTACTGTACCAAAAACTTTTTATCTGTAATTAGTATATATATAGAGCAAAAGTATAAATTTTTAACAAATACTGGGTTAATTTTTCCTAAGGTTTTTAATCAGACAATAGGAACAAAGTTTTAGAAATTTGTAAGCGATATAAAATGTAAAAAATTATATAAAAATTTGTTCAAATCCAAAACTTTTGAATTTAGATTTAAATTCATCAGTGTGCTGCAGATATTAAACTTTTAATTATTTAAGAGAAATTTTAAA
>SSBO01000012.1:19488149-19711704 GCA_005281725.1 Wuchereria bancrofti | reverse complement strand
TAGGAACAAAGTTTTAGAAATTTGTAAGCGATATAAAATGTAAAAAATTATATAAAAATTTGTTCAAATCCAAAACTTTTGAATTTAGATTTAAATTCATCAGTGTGCTGCAGATATTAAACTTTTAATTATTTAAGAGAAATTTTAAAGTATAATGCACCTTGGCTGTCCCACAGTGACCATCTTTTTGCTACTGCTTTCATTGTACACTAATGGAATATTGTCCTGAAAATTATTCCAAAAATTCAACTTGCCGTATCTTATAACACAATCTTAAACTTGAGCTTGGCAGTTTTAAATAATATCTTAATTAATAAGCCATAGAGAAGAAAAAATAAATAATACTTGAAAATGTCTAAAATTAATGACAAAAACTTTGAGGACTATTACATATCAAGTAAAATTTATAAAGTTTCATCTTTTATTAATGAGAAAAAGAAAAGACATCTTCCGATTTTGCTTCTTAAATGAATAAAAATTTATTTTAAATTATCAAAAATTACTATTTCAAAATTATTTGAGCGTAATAATGCATTTAATGAAATACGAAGCATATTTTCGGCAATTTTTATCGAAGCAAACATGCGTTTTGAATAATCCTTCATTACGTGATTTTTGCTTGTTCCTGCAAAGGAATTTTTGTAATTTAATCGAATTTGCAAAAATTATTGAAACCAACAGAAAGGAAAAAAATTCGTTTTCGTAAAATCCTTCAATTACACCAAATATTCCTTGCTTAAAATTTTGTAATGGGAAATAAAACTGTAAATTAAATATAAGCTGAAGTATGTCTTCTATTCAGGATATAAATAATACTATAAGTTCAGAAAATGAGAAAGAGAAAAATAAAAATTATGGAATTTATCATTAACCTGTAATAGCATCGTGATGCTGAAAGAGCGCCAAATTTCGCCGAGCTATCGTAAGCTGCTGTTGAATAATTTGGCGAACTTTAGTTGACAAACGTATTAATGCACTGGCACTTAGCAAATCGGAGGCTCTTATAAATGACTGGAAACCTTTGCATAGTTCCTAATTTTTTTTTTTTTTGAATTTCTCAATTTTTTGAGAAGACAAGAATTACAGTTTCAAATTGTAGGAGAAAGAAAACAACTTTAAGGTTAATTTTATGCTGAACCCGAGAAGCGAAATAAAAATCACAATATATTAATAAAAGATATTTTAAATTGAATTGAGAAATTTTTGAACTTAATAATTTTAGTGATTAGATTGGAAAAGTATAATTTGAAATTGCAAAACTATTCCAAGATTTTAATTTTAATTTTGCAGAATATTTTAAAATTTTTATTCACATTTCGAGCTAAAATTATGCATAGCCGAGAAACAAATTGTTACTTTTAAATGAAACTTAATCCAAAAAATTTACATGCAACTCTCGTTCTTGTCTTTTATAAAATGGCCGTGTGGTATAATAACCAGTCCAATAATCACCAGCGGAACATTGATAAGGGAAGAAATCGCCCGATAAAGTTGCTGGAGTGATATTTTTAATCTTATTGTTTCGTTCTAATGCATCGAAGTATTCCGTTAATGTACCAAATCTATATTTTCAATTTGAAAAAATTAAAAAAATATTGAAAAACTGAAAACAAAATTGAAAAAAAGAAAACAAAAATGTCTATTTTTTAAGTCTTCGACACACAAAGAAAGGAATTATTGATAAATTAGCAAAAGAAATTAATCAAAATTGATAAATATTTTTGAAAATTTTTCATATATGAAAATGATTGAAAAAGTGAAAACTTCGTAGAAATTTTAGAAAATGTAAAAAAAGAGTATCACTTAATTCTTTGACCTTTTTTTTCAGGTAGTTTCTTATATAGGTTCATTTGTATATTATAATATTTGGATTTAAACGAAAAATAATTTCAAAGATTAAAAATAATCAAGGGCGACATAAATTTTTAACCTAATTTTTGTACGTTTTGAATTTTTATTGATGTAATCAAATAGCAATATCAAATTATCATATTGTTGATACCATTCCTCTAATTCACCGTATCGAAAATCATCACCCCAAACTGATAATAAAATGTTGCTTCCTTGTTGAAGTGACATTTTTAGAAATGCTTTTTCCAGTTTTAATGCTCTACAAATAGCAAATTATTATAGCTGTAATTCAAATTGCAAATTCATTTTAGGTATTATATTTTTCCCAAAAAAAATTTTTAAAAACTTTTTCAAAAAATCTGTTGTTGACTTTTTTCTTCGCAAAAATATTAGCTAAATAAATTATTCATTTAGTTTTAAGTTTAGATTTGCTAGCAGTCGTATTCAAATGATTAACACTATCATTAATCTTTCTGATATGCTAATTTATACTTTCTATGTGGATATTGCTTAGGCAAATATTTTTGAAGATTTGATTGAATGAAATTTAAAGTTTAAATATTCTTTTCACTTACCTTTTGCGAATATTTGAATTTGTAATTGGTGCAGGCGCAGCATTTGAACATGTGAAATGATTTATCCGTTTAAAATCATATTGGCAACATACATCCGGATCCGGTCCGCAACTATTTAGTATATCATAATGGCCGTATGGTAATACATGCATATACATTTCGTTTTTATCATTTACATCTGAAAATTAACTCAACCATCATAAAATATATTAAGCAATCATTATATTAAATACTTATTTAAATTCATTATGAAAATTTTATTTTGTATCCAATTTTTTTCCAAAATTTTGCTTGTCCGTAATAATTAATTGATTAATTCTGCTTTATAAAATAAATTTTTAACACCAGCAGCATATAGATTAATGGTCAAAAGTATTTCTCCTACAGATAAAATATTTCGATTCATATTCATTACATAAAAATTAACTTAAGTAATAGCAAAAAAAAAAAAAATGGTTTATGATGGAGGAGAAATGAAATAAAATGAGTAAATAACATAAATTTTACATTTTAAAAGTGATAATTGGTGAATTTTGAAATGAAACTACAAAAAAAAGCTAGTGAAAAAATTACCAAAAAATTGTTGCCAGCGGAATGATATTGCACCGTGATAACGTAGAAATGCTTTTAGACCATGATGAATCCTATTAATTACACCACGTTTGACACCTGTTTTTGTATATAAATATGGCACTGATGGCCCATAACCAAATGGATCATTTGACCACATCACTTCAGCCTGTACATCTAAAAAATTTAATTTTTATATTTAATAAAAATAAACTCAAGTATGTTGTAATAGAAATACGTAATACAAATTATAAATGAATGCACATACATTTCATTTAAAATAGTCATCTAAGGCATTAAAAAAATTAAACCTTCTGATTTCAAGAATATATATATAAAAATCTGATTCAATTTTTTTCAGAACTGAAAAATTAAATTAATTACTGTTGCTTAATTAGTATCTTTTCGTATTTTGAATAAATGCAAACAAAATAAATGATGCAGAAAACAAGAACTGAACAACTTTTTTTTTTTTTTTTGAAGAAAACGATATCTTCAGCAACTTTACGATGAAACTAAAACTACAGATCAAAAAGTAAAAAAAAAAAATTAAAAAAAATTTTTTTTAGTCAAAAAAAGAAAATTGATTGAAAATTCACACTTAATTCATTATTTACATATTGTTGTCCTTCGATAATATTATCCACAATCGATGGAAAATATGTTGTTGCTTCGTCTGTCATTACCCATGAACCGCTTACAATTTCTAACTGTTTGTTTTTAATTAGCCTTAAAATCTTTAAATCACACTTTGTTAACCAAGTTCTAGTTAGACAATGTAAATTTAGTTTTCACTAAACAATATGATTAAATTATTTTCCAAAATTTTTGAAAAGTTAGAAAATTATAAAGTTCCTTCATTTTGTTATTTTTTGTTCAATCAAAATATTTGATAAAATAACTTATTTTTTTATGCAGAGTAAAAAATAAATTTGAAAAGCCAAAAAAAAGTAAATCGTTCATTTGATACAGTAGGAAAAATTTTGACAATTGATATAACAATTGAAATTTTTCTGCTACTTTTTCTTAAAAAAATATAATAATTTAAATAAAATTATTTAATACTTTCGTGTTAAACTTTTGACACTTTCATTTTGCACTGTCCACCATCGTTCCAAAAATACAATTTCGCACCACATGAAACGCATTCGTGGATGATTTTGCATAAATACAATCATATTATCTAATATAGCATTTGTATCATTCAAATAATTGTTGAATGTTTTTAGCCAACCTAAAATTCATTTAAATTAGATTCTCTTTTTTTTCTCATTGAACTTTGATGATTTTTAACTCTTTTTTAAATTTGGAAAATTAAAAAAAAAAACTTAAGAAGAAAAATAAAATTTTAGCTTATAAAAACATTTTTGAAAAAATTTTTGTAATAATTTATAACAAATTTTTATTTATACAGTTTTTTTTTTTACAGAACAAAAAATAATTTAAAAAAAAATAAAACGACAATGATTCTCATATACAATATATGATGATTTTGGATATAACATAGTAATGATATTAATTAAGCAGTGATAATCATAAATTACGCTAAGTGTGAAATACGTACTTGAATTATGCTAACTTATCTTATTACCCTGTTTGTTGGATGTAAATCAAAACGCATCTTAACGATTTTTTTTTCAGAATTATGAAATTTAATTAAACAATTTTATATTCCATACTCATTTCTACTCATACTCCCATCCTTATTAAATCTGGCTAAGTGTAGAATATGACATTTGTCCGGTAAATACAATGATTGGCGATACATCAGTTCAAATTTTTCATGTTACTGAGTTTTTGGGAAAAAAAAGTTCTAAAAGTTTTAAGACAATGAGATACATCTGAAAACAATCATTCTTGTAATTAATAAATTTTAAAAACTCTTAATTAGTAAATTAATGAATTTCTAGGATGATGAGCTACATCTGGTTTCTTGCAATTAACATTTTTTAAAAGTCTTCTAATTAGCAAACTAATTTACTTACCTGGATCAACATGTGTAAACGGTAAAACGTATACTTCCGTTACGTCTAAAATACTTTTCTTTCTCACTGTGTAATACTGTTTTGATTTTTGTCTAAGACCAATAATTTGTTGAAACACGTCGAAAGTCTAAAAAATTTCAATTGCTAACATGAAATAACAATAACCTAAAAATAAAGTAAAGGTCAAGATTAAGCATTGATTCTATTTAGAAAAAAAGCAATTGAAATTTGAAATTGGTTGAAAATGATTGACCTTAAAAGAATAAAAGAAGTAACAAATTTGAAATTATAAGATTCAAACTTAATCATAACTATCAAATAGATAAGGAAATAAAAAATAAAAATTTCGTTTCTTAGGCTTATTGTGAATTAACATCTGTGAATTAAGCAATTTAAACATGATTTTCAATTAATTTATGCTGATGATTAGTTGAACCGAACTGAATTTTACAGTTTCATTAATTGATAAATATTCAACATAGTAAATTTATTTCTATTTTGCTCTTCTTTTTATTTTTTATAAAAATTCGGAATTATGAAATTATGAATAAAATGAAAACTGAACATTCTTTGACACCATCGTTATCAGCCTGATAGATTTCAATGTTGAATTTGAAAAAATAAGATCAACATGTTGTATTAAGCAACAAGAAATTGGATTAGATCTTTGTAAAACGATTTTTTTCAATCATGCAATTTCTTTCTTTCTTTTCTTTGGAAAGTGAAGCGTTATTTTTGAATAATGTTTGAAAATTTTTAAAAAACATTATTTAAAAAACAAATTGAAGACAATCTAACAATTCAAAAGAAACGTTTAAATTGGTTATTGCAGTTTATTATTTAAATTATTTAAAAAAAAAAAAGTTAATTATTAATTTCTGACAGTTTATGACCGAAGATTCTAATAAATTTATCAAACTAAGCACTTACAGTGATTAGTTTTTGGTAATTTGTAACAATTTCCTAAAATTCAACATTGATAAGCATATTATACGGACAAATGCAAATTCCAATTCATACATTAAATTCGGTTTTTGTTTTTATTGGATATGTTTGAGTACATTGAAATGTTGCAGTGTCGCTTTGTTCTTCATCATCAAATTTCAACAAATTGAAAATAAATGAGATCGCAAGAAGAATTATTCGAAATTCGATCTGAAACTTTAAGGTTATTCAAAGAAAAAAAAAACATTGATTAAAATCCATCTTTCTTTCTATGTAAAGTTGTTTAAAATGAAATAATTATCCCATTTGATCAGTATTGAAATGTTTTATAGCAAAAGTTTTCTTTTAAAATTTCCCTCTGTCTACTATTCATTTGAAATTTAAAATAAGTATACGATGAAATGAGTTCTTTTCATGTCAGTTTTTGTTTTTTTGGCTTTTTTTTTTTTTGAAAAGTTGAAACATTTAAATTAGGTATCAACAATTCAAAATGATGCATAAATTCAAGTTTCCAAATTAATGGTAAAAATTTATGGATAATTAATTATTTATTGCAAAATTTTAGCAAAAATTTGGAATTAATGAATCTTACCAAAAATAAGAAAAATACGCAAAATCCAGTCATAAAAACATAACGTTTGGTATGTGCAGATAGAAACGGAGTAATTTTTATTCTAGCCATCTATCTGCAAATATCAATTATCAATCAATTTAATTGGGGTAATTATAAAGTTTTTTTTTTTAAAGTGATTACACTTTATTATGCTTATCATTTGTCATAGCAGCAATACGATGTTTCCTAATAGTGATAGAATGTATGTTGATAGTAATAGTAGAATGGTATCTCGATACTGATAGAGTATATCTTGATACTGATAGAGTATATCTTGATACTGATAGAGTNAGTAACAAATTTGAAATTATAAGATTCAAACTTAATCATAACTATCAAATAGATAAGGAAATAAAAAATAAAAATTTCGTTTCTTAGGCTTATTGTGAATTAACATCTGTGAATTAAGCAATTTAAACATGATTTTCAATTAATTTATGCTGATGATTAGTTGAACCGAACTGAATTTTACAGTTTCATTAATTGATAAATATTCAACATAGTAAATTTATTTCTATTTTGCTCTTCTTTTTATTTTTTATAAAAATTCGGAATTATGAAATTATGAATAAAATGAAAACTGAACATTCTTTGACACCATCGTTATCAGCCTGATAGATTTCAATGTTGAATTTGAAAAAATAAGATCAACATGTTGTATTAAGCAACAAGAAATTGGATTAGATCTTTGTAAAACGATTTTTTTCAATCATGCAATTTCTTTCTTTCTTTTCTTTGGAAAGTGAAGCGTTATTTTTGAATAATGTTTGAAAATTTTTAAAAAACATTATTTAAAAAACAAATTGAAGACAATCTAACAATTCAAAAGAAACGTTTAAATTGGTTATTGCAGTTTATTATTTAAATTATTTAAAAAAAAAAAAGTTAATTATTAATTTCTGACAGTTTATGACCGAAGATTCTAATAAATTTATCAAACTAAGCACTTACAGTGATTAGTTTTTGGTAATTTGTAACAATTTCCTAAAATTCAACATTGATAAGCATATTATACGGACAAATGCAAATTCCAATTCATACATTAAATTCGGTTTTTGTTTTTATTGGATATGTTTGAGTACATTGAAATGTTGCAGTGTCGCTTTGTTCTTCATCATCAAATTTCAACAAATTGAAAATAAATGAGATCGCAAGAAGAATTATTCGAAATTCGATCTGAAACTTTAAGGTTATTCAAAGAAAAAAAAAACATTGATTAAAATCCATCTTTCTTTCTATGTAAAGTTGTTTAAAATGAAATAATTATCCCATTTGATCAGTATTGAAATGTTTTATAGCAAAAGTTTTCTTTTAAAATTTCCCTCTGTCTACTATTCATTTGAAATTTAAAATAAGTATACGATGAAATGAGTTCTTTTCATGTCAGTTTTTGTTTTTTTGGCTTTTTTTTTTTTTGAAAAGTTGAAACATTTAAATTAGGTATCAACAATTCAAAATGATGCATAAATTCAAGTTTCCAAATTAATGGTAAAAATTTATGGATAATTAATTATTTATTGCAAAATTTTAGCAAAAATTTGGAATTAATGAATCTTACCAAAAATAAGAAAAATACGCAAAATCCAGTCATAAAAACATAACGTTTGGTATGTGCAGATAGAAACGGAGTAATTTTTATTCTAGCCATCTATCTGCAAATATCAATTATCAATCAATTTAATTGGGGTAATTATAAAGTTTTTTTTTTTAAAGTGATTACACTTTATTATGCTTATCATTTGTCATAGCAGCAATACGATGTTTCCTAATAGTGATAGAATGTATGTTGATAGTAATAGTAGAATGGTATCTCGATACTGATAGAGTATATCTTGATACTGATAGAGTATATCTTGATACTGATAGAGTATATCTTGATACTGATAGAGTGTATCTTGATCGTAATATAACTGCCCAGAATTGACATAAAAGTTTTACTAATTGTGTGGAAGTTAATCATGAAAATGATAACTTTCCGTACTTTTTTTTTCTGGATACAATGAAAAAGTTTGCTAGAAATTTGTTTAGCGTAACTACATACAAATAACAAAGTTGTTTGTTAAAAATTCCCTAAAATTGAACATTCCTTCCAAAATAAAAAAGTTAAGATTTGCAAAACCATTGCTTGTAAATATCACTTTTTTTTTCTTTCACTCTTTAAGCTTATAAATTTATAATTAATATCTATTTTTATAGATTTTTGAAATCCTTTTCATTAAAACTTAACAACATTTGTTGCAATCTATTTTTTCGAAAATTTCATTACTAATTATTTAATTCATATTCAATAATTAATATATTTATACCTATTACAATTTGAGGAAAATTTGCATATTTTGATGAAAATTTATTCTAAAAAAAAAGAAAGTCGGAAACTGTAAATACATATTTTCAAAATTGAAAACAATATAATAAAATATGAAGTTTTCTAATTTAAAATCTTTAAAGCAATATTTAAAATATACTTCTAATCTAAAATTGTTAGAACAACTCAATTCAATACATTTTTCATATTTTTTTTTCCTTTGATTTAATTTCAGCAACACGAAAAATTAGTTTTTAACAAGTTTTCTCTCTAACTGCTATTACTAATTGTCATCAGTTTTTGCAAAAATTTTGCTTTTTCTTTTTTGCTGAAGTAAAAATTATATTGTATTTTTATAATTTCAGAAAAACCAAAAGCTAATTTAAAATCGCCTATCCAATACTTTGTATTTTTTTCTGCGCCTTTGGCCGTAAAATAAATTATATTATGATAGGATCAAGTTTAAACTACTGAATGTCAAATTAGTAAATTTTTTAAATATTAAATAAATTAATCAAATAATTACAATTAAAAACGAAGTGGGTGGTTAGCATATTAATTGAATCTGTATTTGATAACTAAAATAAAAAAAAACAAATTAAGTGAAACCATCATACCATCATATAAGATTTCTTCGTGCTTCAACTATGTTGTGCAAGTAATTTAATCTCATCTAGCGGTAATATTTCAAAACTACATTTTTCCAACTACTGTGTGAGGTGAAAAAAAAATTTGTTAAAATTCCTAAACTTCAAAGATTTTCCTCTATTTTTTGACAGAAAGTAAACATATGTTTTTAAATTATTAGTGATTTCAACTTTCTGCTTGAATGGGAAATTTATGAACAAATTAGGATAAGTCATCCATAAACAAATAATAATTTTTATTATAGAATAAATGATGATTAAAAATGAATTTGTCAATAATTTTAGTTGATAAAAAGTGGATAAACATTTAAACGAGAAAAAAAATGTTGTTCCAAGAATTTGGAAATTGAATTATTACTTGAATCATAAGAATAGTTTTTAAAAAGTAATAAAGTTAAATTCAAATGTTTAAAATGCTCTCTGGATATATAAATTTTTTAATCAGTATTGATTAGTTATCATTTGAAAGTGAATTTTGCAAAGTTTAAGTGATCACATACATATTTAAGGCTTCCTGAAACGATGGCTGAACGATAAGATCAAAGTTCATCGAATTTTTTCTAATCAACCATTTGACGAGCAGATCAGTTAAATGATAAAATGACTGACTGAATGACAAGCATATGTTACTATGTCATTTTTTGAATTTGAAGCAAAGGTAAGAGAAATATTCGATATCCATATGTTAAGGAAAGTGTCTGATATTAACATTTTTGTTGTAAAACTTCTTTTTTTTTCTAGAAAATAGCTGGAACAGTTTTCAGTTTTTCTGAGAATAACAAAATTGCAAATAATGAAATGGAAGATAGGAATGAGCACATAATTAATAATCAATGAAGGAATAATAAAATACGTTACTGTAAATAATAGACCTAGAAAAATAGTTAACTTATAATTGATTATGAATAATAAATCATCAGAATGGCATGTAAAAAATTTTAATCATTATAAATAAGTAATAAAAGGTTGTAGAGAGCTGAAAGTTTTGCACTAATTAACTTATAATGCAACATGATTAGACAACTGAAATCGGTGATAACAATTAAATATTTCAATATTGATTAAAATAATTTTTAGAAGAATTTCAAAAAAAAAGTAAAAAAAAAAAATTTTGTTTTCACAAATGACCTATATTGAGCTAGTTTAATCAAATCATTCATTTTTCTCTCCAAAAAAAAAGAAATGAAAAATCGTTAAAATCCTTAGAGAGAATGAAGTGAAAGGCTGACATAGAAGAGATTTAAAAAAACTAAAATAAAAAATAAAGAACTTGTGTGAAAACCAAACAAGTTAAAATTAAAATAAAAAATTAAAAAAAAAAGTCTATTTGTTACAATCCACATCTAAGGAACAATATTAAAAACAATTCAACAAAAGTGTCGCATGATTATCATGTCAATATGATAGTTTCAAATAAAAGGGATCAAATAAAAAGGATCACGTAAGTTGCGAACATCAAAAATGATATTTTGAGTATATGAAAGAAATATCTAAATTTTCGACTGATTATATTTTAACTTTTTTTCTTTTAGTTCATTTTCAACAATATCTGTATATTTCTCTCTTCTCTTTTAAAATGTAAAAACAAAACAAAAAGAAAAAAACAAAAGACAGATAACAAATAGGTGAAAAATGCATCTAATATGATTGGAATTTTCATGTCGTTCGGTTACGGAAATTGTCATACAAACTTAGGGCATTGTTTCCGGACCGAAAATTCATAAAAAAAATTCTCAAATCATTGTATTAATTTAAACATGTAATTTAATTTAGGTTTCAATCATAAATTCATCTATCCCATTCAATGTAATTGCTTTATTTGAAATATTTTCGCAAATTATTTCATCCATGCTATTGATGCTATTTTATCATTTATTTATTTAAGTACTTATTCCACTTTTTCAAACACTCACATTTTCATTCATCGTTTTCAGTCACAATTTGTTTGAATAGCCTAAAAATGCATTTTACTTTGATACTTCGTCAACTTTTAAATGTGCACAACATGCTTTAGCATCATACTTTATCGTTATTCGTTATATTGAATCATTATTCTCTATCACCATTCTTTGTCAACATTTTCTGTCATTATTTCTACCATTATATTCCATCATAATTTTCTCTATTATCACTCTCTTCACCTATTTCTTCCTTTTTTTTTTTTTGGTTTACCTTCCTGATTCGGAAACTCTCCACTTTTACTAAATCAATGAAAATAATTATTTTACTGCAAAAACTTTTCTTCCATTAATTCAGAAAACAAAGAAAATAATTATTCTTAGAAGAGTTTTTATTTATTGGTTTTCTGTTTTGATTTTTGGTATAAGCTAAAATTGTAAACGAAACGATAAAAGAAAGAAAGGAAAAACTTCGATCCAAAAAAATAAATAAAATAAAAAATTATCGTTCGCTTTTCTAGTTATTGAGCGATTGAAATGGTATGACTGATTTTAGGTGAAATAATAAATAAATAACGACCGATAATTCAAGCAAACATACTTTAGTTCAATTCATGCAACGTAATATTATCACTGTGCAAAAAGATTATAACTTACAAGTATATAAGATGTTGTATAACAAATGAAATAAAAAAGTGACATTGAAAACTTACAGTAGTTTTTAACTTTCATTTTTAATAATGATGATGAGAGAAATCATAGTGATAATAATAGTATAAATAACTAATAGTAATAAATAATGATGATAATAATAATAGTAATAGTAATGATAATAATAATAATGAAATGATTTAAAACAAACAGATGGTTCAAAACAAATAAAAATTTAAAAGAATTTTTGCAGCAGCAACAAAGTTATTGCATCGGAATGAATAAAAATTAAAGATCGAAAAACTGAAAAAGAATTTGAATTCTTTAAAAATAAACCAGCTGAATGAAGAAAAATGAAAAATTTTTCTGTACTTGTTCGATTTAAAATAGATTTCTATTCTTCGTATTAGCCTTTACTATTAGCATTAGAAAAAGCTACGACTGAGGAAAAAATTGTTTTGGTGAAACTTTTTAATGGGATGAGAGATAAAGCAAATTAAGTAAAAATAATGACTCACTAATAATAACTGCAATAATGGTAATGAATAATAACAATAATAATAATAATAAATAATAATAATAGCAATAATAATATTAATAGTAATAACAATAATAATAATAATAATAAACACATATAGAACAAATATTACGATTTGTTGGTAAATGATGATGAAAACGCACATTAAGATTAGCTATGCAAAAGAGATTTTGACAAGAACTTTTTCTTTGTTTAAATTGTTTAGTTAAGTCTAACTCAGATGCGATATTTCTATTTGTATCATCGGTGAAATAAGCACCAGCAACATTAAATGAAAAGTAGCATAGTTATTCATTCAATAATTTAAAAATCAAACGCGAGATTAGTTGAATAGTGTTTATTCATTTATTATAATCAGTTTTTCTCTTTGTCAAATTTGATTCCAATTTGTTAACAAATTTGGTTTCAAATAAACGAGATTAATGCAATGAAATAATTTTGGTAAAATTGAAAATAAAAAAAAAGGAGGCCCAGAAATAAATTACAAAATTGTTTTGTTCATATATAATATACTAAGCAAATTGAAATTAGGAATGACTGAAATTTTTACTAACAAAATGGATGCTTTCATGTTTGTTTAAAGACAAAATGTTGCTTTGTAACCTGCTTATTTTTATAAATAATAAATCCTACTGACGTAATAATAAATACCAATAATATTTTTATTATATCATCGTAATAAATATATATCATAACAGGTGTATTGCAATATATTACTTATTATATCACCATGATAATTGTAGCAATATTATAATAAGTATATTTGTAAAATAATAAATATTCGTAACTGAAAATGAAATGTTAGTTGGGATATTAGCATGGGAATTATTTACGAACTATATTATACTTAAAGCAAAAGTCTTATCAATAAAAATCTTTGAATTTTATTGTATTGTACGAGTGAGTAAACATGGATCAGCAACCTTTTATGGCATAAAATTCTTGTAAACATACTTTTCATCTCTCATTTCTCTCCTATTCCTTCCATAATTTAATCCATTACTGTTTTGAGTATCCAAGACTGCATACTTTCTGTAAGTTGTATTTCATCAAATTCCACTTACCACCCTCTCACTTCCTCTATTTATAATTTGTTTAGCACTTTCCTCATGAAAGTATTATAATTAAACTTACTGTTACTGACAAATATCATTTAATGAAATTAATGAAAGGAAGGTTTAGATGTCTTTGCATATTAATGCAATCTTCAGGTTTCAATTTTTTGAAAAGAAAGAATATGAGGTAAAAACAAAAAAGTCGAGTTTTTTTGGCACTTTTTCAATTCGTATAATTTTAACACTAAATTTAGTGGTTTAACTGTAGTTTGTTTAGAAGGGCTTGCATAATTCTATTTACAATAGCATTCCAAATGATACCACTGTAGTGAGGGATTTGGAAGTAGAAAGAGGGGTTAACTGTTTGCTATGTATAATCCCCATCACATGATTGTTTCTAATCGAAATATATAGTAAACATTTGTCTTTCTCATCCTTTTCAAACATTTCATCGGTTGATAGAAAATCCCAGCTTTTAATATCACATCAGGAAACCGGATGAAATTTCGAAAACTTCTAACTTCCTCAGTAACATAAATTGTTACTAGTTCGCCAAAAATTAATCATTAAATTCGCAAAAAAATTTAAACCGAACAAAGCTAGTTAAATTAAATAAAAACAAACAAAAAAAAAAAAGAAAAAAAAAACATTTACAATTCACAAAAAAGAAGTTCACCGGTTCAAAACAATCAATTAACAGAATGAAAGAATTTCGCATAACCAACTATCACATCATTACAACGAAGCAACAGACAAATTTTTTCTTAAGTCATCCAGCAACCTGGCAGTAGTAAGTGCAAAATTACTTTCAGAACCATAACTTTCGCGTATCATCTTTAAGGCCTGAAAATTTTGTAAAATTCCATGCTATCATGAATTAAATGGTGCTTTAATGGAACGCTAAGGACATTTGAAAATGTCACAAAAAAATGTGATTTTTAAGAAGTTTAAAAACAGGGATATTGTAGAACTTGTCGGAAATTTCAGAAATGTTGATTTAATCAAATCCATTTTTCTAAGATAAGTGCGGAGATTATAAACTGGTGAGAATATTTACATAATTACTGCTATTCCAACAAGAAGATAAATACGATAATAAAAAAAAAAGATTTAAAAAGAAACAGGAGAAAATACTGGGCAAAACAATTAGTAATTAGCAAAAAAACCTGCATGAAGCCTATGAAATACAACTTTTTTTGAAAAAAGAAAGCTTTTCGAGTTTAACAAAAATAAAATATGCAAAGATGTGTCGAAGAAACAGCTGAAATTAGACACAGTTATTTATGAAATTAGACACAGCTTATTTAAACTGGAAACAGCAAACCTCTCGCAGTATGGGAAAAGATGCCTCATCATGTTGCAACATCAACAACTTTGCATATTCAAGCATGCGCGTAGGAAGTGGAGGAAGACCTTTTGGGTAAAATGTCCTGAAAAATAAACTGCAATAATAAGCGGGTGAAACTTTTAAGAAAAAACATACAAAAATAAAATATAAAGTTCTCAAAATTTCTTTAATTGGAAATGAAAATGAAGTTTTAAATATTCATCTTCATGATTGTCATTAAATCCTATTAAATTTAGAAATTCAATCATTTGTTTCCTTCAAAATCTAACTTGTAGCAAAGGAGAGTTTTCTCGGCATACTTGGCTGCTTCATCGTATTTATGATGTTTCATTGCTGAGATCATAATCTTTTCCGCAAATTTGCAAAGAGGAACGTTGTATGGCGAGAAAACTTCTTCAGATTCGCAATATAAATCTATTAGCTCATTTAAGTTCTTTTCTGTGGAATCTTAAAACAACGGAACAAATAAAGAGAAAAATATGGTTACGATAAATAAACTTCAATGTCTTTATTGATCAGAAATAGGTTTGCATAAACATTACGACAGGCTTAATTTCCTCAACAGATATAAATTTAAATGATTTCCATTTTCATAAAACCAAACCATCAGTTGTCAGCTGTTGATATAACTTTTGCAAATGATCAAAATTGAAAAGTGATATTTCGCCACAAACTTTACATCGCGTTTCCGCCTGTTCATCTTCAGGACTATATGGGCAGAAACCATCTGTGCATTTGGTACATCGTAGAGAGCATTTTTGTCGATCCTAAAGTTAGCTTAAATCATGAAATTGTCAGCGTTGGAGAATCTAAAGATAATCATGTCGACATTCATGACCAAATTTTTATGAGGTACTGTCTAACATGCAAATAGCTTACCAATTCAACGTTTTGACAAATTTCACAATTACATATAAAATTGTGCTGCAGTTGCATGTACTTACATCGAGTAGATGTAAGCTCTAACAGATCACAGTACGGAATGCGTAGCTGTAATTTTTAGCTAAGTATTAGTTGAGTAAATCAATAATATATTACAAAATTGAAAAATCAAACAAAAATTCGAACTCCGAAAACATAAACCTTTTTAACAGATTTCGAAAACAAAGATCTTTTCTAGTATGGACGGTTGGATTTGCTTCCGTTCATGCAAATGACTATTTCCTACAGTAAAATGAAAAAAAAAAAAAGTGTTTTAAAAGATAATAACAAACGTTATTGTTGTATTCTGTTATATTTTTACTCAACGATCTTAAAATTGCTTTCGTGCCATTGAAAATGATGAATGCATCTGGTTTACAACTATGATCCAAAGCTGAAAGTCTGAACAAAAAGAATATCAAAAAGTAGAATGATGGAGTTAAAAAAAAAATATTGCTTTTAGAAAGAAATGAAAGAAGCAAAAAACTCAAATGACACCGATGTGAAAATGGTTTCTTAACAATTTCTAACAAAGTTTTCATTTTTATTGGTAAAATTTTTTGTTCAAAGAAAAAAATGAGTAAAAATGATAATGACTTTAGGTTTTGAACATGATAAAAATTTTTAATATTGGAAGAAATTTGCCTTCCTCCTGTATTTGACTAAACAGAAGAGAAGTAACCGACCCTAGATAAACTCCAATACCAGTCCTACTTAAACATGAGTCGGTGATTACCACTGTATTGATCACAATCTGCAATTATTTGAAGGAAAAATAAAAATAACGATATTATTAGATTGTGAATTATAAATTATTGTAAATTATTGCTCAACAGTAAATTATTAAATTGTAGAATTCTTCACTTCTTTCAACAACTGCTAACAAAAAGTAGTAATATGACAGTGACTAATATTAAAACGAAAAAAAAGTAAGTTTTACTCCATAACTTACTGAAAGATAACGATGACAGTTAGTTCACCACAAGTTAAATCACCCTTTATACGAATGAGATTTAATATGGTTAATAAAAACGACCTTTTCTTCGTATCTGGACCATCAAAAATTTCAAAATATTTAAACTATCATATTATCTCGGACGTCTTTCAGTGAATTTTTAGATGACAATCGTCGTCGACAGCTAACTGTTCAGTTTTGGCATAGATCATGAATAACTGAATCATTTTAATAGAAAAAAAAAGATATAAAAATAAGTTGAAAAGCTTACTTTACAAAAAATATCGAACATTTCGGTGCTGGATGGCATCTCGTCTGACGGAAGGTAATCTTTGATGACATATGCAATAGATATAAATCCATTCCTCTTTTCCTCATCTCTTTCGATATCAAGAATATCTTTAAAGTTACTAAATGCTTACATTTGATGATTCCAAATTAATAGAAGTGACGGTCAAGTTTTGGAAAAAGACTATCTACAAACACTGACAAATTGTGTTTACTTTTAAACATTATATTTTCTATATGATTTAGCGTCAAGTTCTATGATTCTGAAATATGTCCTCAATATATCGATTTCATCTTACTCCCTTAATTCTGTTTGTAGCAAAAACAGAAAAACAGCGCAACAGAATGTGTCCAGCGACACCTGAATAGGAACCTTAAGTTCATTGGTGACAATTTACAGAAATCGAACGAAACATATTTGGAGAAAACCTAGGATAAAGTTCCAATCCTAACCAAGCTAAACCAGCAATTATGCACAATTTTAACGATTCCAAACAACATACAAAAATAGCATTTACTGATAGCCAGCACCATGGATTTTTTTGCGCTTACGAGGACTACCCCACAACCCATCTTGAACATGTCTTATTTGAGAATATACAAGATTCTGGCAATCAGCTGAAAGAAAAAAAAAAAATAAAACTCACGACTTTCTAAGGAAGCAAAAATACGCCCATTGAAAGCAGGATTTTTATCGCCATAGTGTTGTAATGTCGTGATTATCCGACCTAATAATCGAGCTAATGCTTCCGGAACGCGTGGCGCTACACGTGACAAATACGAGCATTCTGCCTGAAAAAAAAAAATTAAATTAAGCAGTGAATACTGCACTGTAGCAGATCATATTATTTCCAAAAAAGGCAAGGAAAACCCTTCAAAATATGCTTATGGTACGAAATTTACAGCTTTTATGCAATACTTTAGGTTACTAATTTTTAACAGCTAGTATTTTGAGGATTGTTTCACGTTTATGCATTTGACTAAAACTTTTGTTCGAATTCTTATGCATAGATCCTAAACCCTTCTCATGGTTGAAAGAATATAATCAACTTGTTATCCATAGTAGCTGAATTCTGATTCGTCACCAGAAAAGATTTTGTAAGATATTCGATAAATTCTACTCAAAGATTTCAACAACCTATATTAATAGCTAATATTTAACTTTTATTTGATACTTATTAGTTCCATTTAAGACCCTTATCTTACAAATAAACTATTGATATGACATTTTTTTTGATAAGTAGCATACAAAACTGAACTTCGGTAACAGGTGAGTTTAATAAAAATAAGCAAACCTTATGAATACGCCAATCCTTCTTTTGACACCTCATATTACAATAATGGGTGAACTTACAATGAGCACAACGATTCAGTTGTGTTACATTAACTCTAAAATGGAACATTTTAAACAACACAGTTTACAAAGATAAAAAAGTGAAAAATACAAAGAGAAGAGTTAAATTGGATCAACATCCAAGTAAATCAGTGAAAAGCAACAAGTGAACGTTTGACTATTTTTCATAATCTTCAAGTTCTATTAACTATTTCAAATATCCTCTGTGAATTTCACAATTTTTAAACTCAAATCTTATGAAATTGTTTAGTACAAGTGGCAATTAAATATATCGAACTTTTAAATCCGATTTCATTTTAGTCTGTCAATTTGAAGTTTTAAAGTTGAAGTTAAAATTTCAATTTGAAATTATGTTGCACCTACATCTAACCTTTTTCTATATATTTAACTGTTCTAGTGAACTAACTTTTCCTTTCTTTCATCTCTGTATATGTATTTGAACTTCAACGTTGGAACACGTAAATAAAAATCTTTATAAGACTAACGTGTTATTCGACAAGTAATATGGAAGGTTAAAAATTCAGCTATCAAGTTTCTGTCAACCTATTCAAAACAGATAAGAAAAATTAGGAAAAGGTTTTCTTCTACACATATCCAAGCAAAATAGCCAAAGCAGACGACAAAGCATTCACTAACCTCGAACCATATGTTTACATAATTATAAGGTTAAAAGTATCCTAGAGAAAAATATAATCGGAAATATGATAGGATATCGTTTCGGAAGATGACGATTTCTGTCAAATTTTCAGTACAACTTTCAGCTAGAATTACCTTTCCCATAACGGTATCATGCAATGGGCGCAAACTCTATCTGCAAAGTTACTGTCAACCACATGCGCAAATGGCGTTTCCTCAACCAATGTAGTAATAGAAGCCATTACTTCTGAAAATGATAAGTTAAATAAAAACTTTTTGCTTCCAAAAATGTACTAAAGTAAAACATATGTATATTTGCTGTATTAATAAATCGTTTAAAATTGTTTCGTTAATTTATCAACAAACTTATTACCTTAAATGCAAAGTTATATAACTGCAGAATTGATTCTATAATCTAACTGATAAACAGTGATAAATGCAAGAAATGAATGAATTCTCAAATATATTAAGCGGCCAATTTTATATTATTTGAATGTGTATAACGAAATTAAAACTGTGGAAATAAAGGGACATACTTAGCAAAACAAATTTGATCTGGACTATATTCCTTTCTTCTTAATATGATTTTAAAAAGTAGCCAAATTGCATGTTTACATAATTATAAGGTTAAAAGTATCCTAGAGAAAAATATAATCGGAAAAATATAATCGAAAAAATATAATCGCAATCCCAGTAATGGTCTATAATTTCTTAAATCGGATGCATTTTATATTTAAAAAAAAAAGGAAAGGGAAAAGAAAAATTCAAAAGCGTAAATTTGATGCTTTACGAAATATAACACAATCGAAGAGTGTTTCATAGATCAATGACAAAATGAAATTAGTGTATGCAGAGAAGCAGCTATGAGATGGATGCACCTGAAATGAATTTTGGAAATAAGTTGCTTGAAGTTGTTAGCATTGACTTTAAATTTGGTTTTCGGAAATTAATTTGTCGTTTAAAAATCAACCTGAGTGTAACATTTACCACAAATTAGTTTTATATTTTCGGAAAAAAATGGGAAAAAACCACTTATCTTCTACATATTTGTAACATATATCTAAAATACAAAATATGCGGTAATTAGCATTACATGCATGCACTATGTCAAGACATGTTTGCATGCATGCATGCATTAATAGTATTAGGCAAGACTAAACATCAAACAAGTATATGTACTTGCATTAACTTATATTTCGAAGAGGAGAAAAAGCTAGGAAATTTCGAAATTTTGTTTTATAAGTTTTTCTCCTTAAATTAATTTAATGGCCCTAAATTAATAATCAAATTTTCTCGAAATTTTACGTAAAATAACAAGTAAAACAAATTTGGAAGAAAAAAAAAAGAAGAAAAGTTCTTTTAGTTTTAGGTGACAGAAAAGACATTACGTGGCGAAGGTGTTACGTGATAAAAACAGACTTACACGATAAGGAAAAAGAATCTAACGTAACTGAAAACGAGTTTGCAAAATACGGATTTCTTTATTTTTTTCATCTTCATAATTATATTCATAAAATCTTATACAACTTAAAAATGCTCCTTTTTTAAAAGAAAAAAAGAGAGAGAAAGGGGATGCTCTAATCATATAAAATTTAAATACGCTTTAGTTATTATTCATATTTCTGGTATTAGTTTATCGAACTGAAGAGTAATTTGATCAAAATTTTCACATTTTTTGTTCATTTAAAATTTACTAGAAAAGTATGGAGCTCATTTTTATTTTAATGAGAATACTGATAATCGAAGTGTACTGGATTATTTTGGCAAATTGCGTTAAAACAAACGTTTTAACCGTGTTTTGTTAGATTCATGTTAAATTCTGTTTCAAAATTGTTCCATTTGTTTCTTAATTATTTCACTTATTTAATGTTACGTTTAAGTGACATCTTCAACCGTTTTTTTTTTTTGCTTTTTTAGTGGTGGTACCATTATTTATTGATAGTTTAGAATAAGAAATTAAACACTCTGTTGTTTTTAGAGCCATTTTTATTTGTTCGATTTGTTTTTGTCTAATGTAAATCAATTTGAAAAAGGAGGGAAATTTTTTAAGACGCGCTTCTTTTTCTCAATTAATGTAAAATAAAATTTTAAATTTGTCTTTATTACTTTTTTTCAAGTTAATTTTTCTAAAGGAAATAATAATCGATGACTTTGCTAATTAATCTTTTTCTTTATTTATGAAAAAATGAAAAATCAAATCAAACAGTCATATGTTGCATGAATGCTTGTTGAGATTTTTAATCATTCTTAATTTTGTCATATCGTTGTCACAAATATAAATGAGTAAAAAGAAATATTTCATATATCAACTATACTTTTTCTTTTTATAAGAGATGATGTTATAAATGTTAACGTTTTTTTTTTTTTTTTTTAATTCAAATACAAATGAAATGTTGTAAATGTTTGAAATCTAATTAAAAATGTTCAAAAAAAAATTCCAAATTGTAATACTGTATACGAATAAATGAATGGAAGAAATCAATTATTGGGTTGAGGAATTAAATAAAAAAAATATAATAAAAGCAAAAATGAATGATTAAATAAGCGATTTAATCAAAAAAAGTGGATAATTAAATAATTAATTAATTAGTTAAGCAAGTGAGTGAATGTGTCATACGTGATATAAAGCAGTATTTATGAAAAGGGTCAATTAATAACGTTATATAAAAGAAATTACATGAAAACGAGGATTTCAACAGGAACAAAAGAAGATAGATGGGTTAACTATTAGGAGAATCAGAGAAAGTAGAACGAAAAGAGCGGAAGTAGATAATGATAAAACGAGTGAGACTAACTGTTGATGCGTGAAGAAAGGGATGTACACGTGATAGTACGCCACGTATATATTAGTATATGTTAGTAATCACGTACGCATATAAATTCACTGCTTACACTTTAATTATATATAAATTAGGAATTACTTCTTTATATGTGTGTTGTGAGAGCATTTCATTTTAGTATTTTACGTATATGAATATTGTAGAAACGTAACTTTTTGTAACTTCATACGTGTTTATTGTATACTAGTAAATATGTATTGTTGCAGTTTTACATTGGTATTAGTTGGCGCTTACGTTTTGCATTTATCATACTTATTTACACCGAATAATAGTGTGATCGAATACAGTTATGCAACGTGATACATCATCCAGCGCACCGAAATATCGTAGCTTCACGTCGTCTACTCGTGAACGTTCACGATATTCCGGAAATGGAACGAAACTATCTCTTACAAGTTGCATCATTTTTTGTAAGTTTACTTTGACAATTGCCTAAGCGCTTTATTTTTATTTTGAAAAGATTTGTATGCAAGATTTAGATGTAAGCATAGGTCCGCATAGCGTTTAACATGAAAGAAACGTTTTGCTTTGATTATTGTATTCTCTCTTTTAAATATTTTTTTTTTCATTCTTAAAAAAACGTTTATGCATATACTTGAAACATATACATTTGAGTGCAACTTTCCTAAGTTTCCTTTTATCAGAAATTCGAGTTGCCAACGGTAAGTTTTTCTCCATGTATATGGATGCAGCTGAGATGTTTGATCATTGAATTCGAACTCATGTGTCTCATGTTCCGTACGTTACCTACTAGACACGTTTTTAGGCAAAAACATAATTTGCACATAGAATGTTTTCAAACAAAAAATTGCTTTCGATGCTAGTCAAAAGATTCATTGCCTAAAGGAATCTGTACTGTTATTGTCTTAAATTTGATTATTCATAATGAGAAGCACAAAATTGGAAGGGAAAGAATAAAATAAAGTGAAAACAGACTATCACGTCAATAACCATCTCGTTGACACGTGTTGAATTTATATATACCTGCAGCAGTTGTGGAAGGTCGAGGTAGTGCACGTGGTGAAATTGGACTTGCAAGCATTGATGCATTATGCAGTGAATTACACTTATGGCAATTTATCGATTCTGCATCTTATGCACGACTTCGAATTCAGTTTCAAATTCAAGAACCTGTTGAGGTTTTCCACATAGTTATTTTTCGTTTATTCAATAAATTACTACTTTCCAGATAAGGTTAATGTTCCATTCACTCTTCATCACATGGCACTATGATGAATAATGTTCAAGTCATAATTCGAGGAAGAAATGCATATAAAGGAGTTTAAAATTAAAATGTTTACCTGATGTTTTACATCATCCTATCTCGTCATTCAACATTATAATTGTTTACAGGTTATTGTTCCGGAAACATTCGTTGAAAAGGCTAATAGTATGAATGCTGTGTTGGAATTGATTCGTAGCACTTATCCAGAAGTAGAAATCACAATGATTAATAGACGCTATTTCAAGTATTTAATTTTCTCACCTGCTTATAACGAAATTTAAAACTTAAGTCTTATCTTTTAAATTTGAAATGTTATTTAGGTGAGAGTACCTTTATCACTTCAATGTTATGAAATCTTTCGCACGAATTATTGTAACTATAAATCGAGATTAAGCGCCTTAAAATATGCGAACGGCACAGCATGTGCAATTTATCATTTTCATTTTCAGCGATCTGAAAGGAATTGAATTGTTAAAACAGCTTAGTTCAAGTGAATCGTCTAATATAACATCAGAAGTATATAAAAAGTTTGTTTCTGCAGAACCGTCAAAAATACGTAAAATTTACAAAGAATTTTTAAAAACATAGGATTTCGAATTATAGTATTTGCTGATTTTTCGTCGTCTATACTTTGCCATTTCTGTTGTAATTTTTCGGTGTTTTATTTCTGATTATTTCAAGAATGCTCAAAACATTAATTTAATGCCACTTTCACGGTATTCTGAAGATAGGCTTGAATTTTAAGTATAGGATTACGATTTCGAATGCATACAAGATGCATTTGCTGTAAACTAACCGTCTTCTTCCTACATTAAAAAGTATGCTATTTCTCGAGGACATCAACAATTGCTTCCTTGTACATTTACCACTTCCATCACTTTTCACTAAAACTATCAAGTTTTATTCATTCTAATAATTTTACTCCTTTTGCCCGTTTTTATATGAATATTTCATACTATTAAAAATTATAGATATTACTGTATGGCAGCTGCTGCCGCATTAATTAAATATGTGGAATGCATACAAAATGTATTATTTGCTCAAAGTTCGTTGAAAGTTACTTATCTTGTTGCAGAGAAATCTTGCTTTATAGGTAATAGCTTGCAAAATTTTTTAATAAGTTATGAAATTGTCTGTCTTATTGATTAATAATCTTATGACGAAAGAAATTCAATGTTTAAAAAATTTATCTCCTAGTTATCTAATTTTGTGCATCTGGAATGATTTTAGATATGCATATTTTCTAATACTAAGTACTAAACATTGATATACTTCTGATGTACCACCACCTGACATTTCATATTGGTTATTGAGTTGGATCACGTAGAAAATGACTTGAATTGTTATGTTTATTTGATGAAGCCTATAATTGCAGATGTTAATACATTGAGAAATGTGGAAGTGGTGGAACGTATACATCTTAAGCAAAAAACATTGGGTCGTAGTCTTTTCTCGGTTTTGAATACATGTTTGACTAGTGGTGGAGTACGACTGCTTCGTAGTAGCTTACTACAACCTTCAGCTGATTTATCAATGATTGAAGCACGCTTGGATGCTATTGAAGAACTTATTAGCAATCAACCGGTATTTCGTGGATTTGTTAAAAGATTGAAATTTATATAATATATTAAACCAATAGTTCACTTCAAAAAACCTTTCTTTAGAAATTTGATCGTTTGCGAGCAATTACTGCTGGCATAAGTGATATATATCGATTAATAACAGTTTGCTGTTATCTACAAAATCAAAAAGAAACTGTTCGTGTAGTTGAGCATCGCATCACTCAGGTTTTCTTTATAGTTTGAATTAAATCACATGTTTGAGTTTTTATCTAATGAATGTGATTTCCTATTTTTTATTAAGAAAAAAAAGTGATTGAAAATGGATAAAAAATCGAAAAAAATCTGGTGTTTTCGATAAATCTTAAGTTGATTATTTGATTTTAAAATCCAAAGAAAGAGAAACTAAAAAAGTTGTTATTATTCTTATGAGTTATTGTCTCGCAAGATTATTTGAAAAAAGGCTAAGCTTTTCAGATCCTGAATTTGCAACAAACACTACATTTGATTAAACCGTTAAGGGATGCTTTAAAAAATAGCAAGGCTCATTTGTTCCGTCTATGTTACAATGTACTCCGTCAACTTTTCTTGTTTTTATTTACTGATTCATTAAAAATACTTATTTTTGCAATTTAATTTATAGACTTTACATTATTGTGCTTCTTCTGGCATTTAACCATCTCATCATTAGGTGTTTGCCAACAGTATTCGTTGATTTTTTTCTTTACTAGGTCTGATAAAGAAAAGTTCAATTTCATACTTGGTTTATTCCTACAAAAGTAGTTATGAGTAAGCTTTCAGCGTGATTAACTGACTTCTAAATTTGCCAAAGGGTAATGAAATTTCTTGTTATCTTTTGTCTCGTAATTTGAATGAAATATTCTGAAGCAAATTTATTATTATTCTAGTGATCCTCTAAAATGAGCAGAATTATTACAGAATGAGAAATTTGCATGACTTATATATTTTCAAGTATTTTAAAGGAAATTTCTTTTGATTAACTTTTTTTGAATATTTTTTTTATTTATATTAAAAATTCATGACTTGAAGCATTTGGACGATGGACGATTTGAGAGTATTGTTGATATTCTGGATGAAAAACTGAACACAACATGTAAAGTAGGCGAACGATCGTCTTTAGCATTACGACAAAAACGATGCTATGCAGTTCGAGTAATTTTTTCCTTTTGTTTTTTTCTCACTAATTATCTTCATTACATTTCTTTTATTTCCGTAACTTATTTTTCTTGAGTTTTCAGAAAAAATGGTTATATTATTTTTGGAAATTTTTTAACAATTTATTTTAGGACGGAATTGATCAGATGATTGATGTGATGCGAAAAGCGTATGAAGAGCTGTTACGTGATACGCGTGGTATGCTTTGTACGATAAAAAATAAAAATATTTTCTAGTCATCGAACTTTTATAGGTACTCATGATGGATAGAATTTTCAAAGCTTCAGAGCAGTTCTAGATTAAAATTGACATCTCGCATATTTGGTGTAAATTGGCATGTCGCATATTTGATTTTTTTGCGCTTAAAAAAGATTTTAGAGAAGTAACAGTTGTTAAGATTAGTGAAAAGTATTCAAAATCTCAAAGTGTTCATTCAGCTGCTTTCTATGCTTAACCCTGGAAATACTAGCAAATTAATGATAACCTTACTAACGATCAACTTACATATGATTATTTTGATCCTAATGAACTTAATAGTCATGAAAGGTCAAATTTGGCATATTTCCTAGTTCTAAAAAAGAAATGAAAATTTTCAGCTATTATATTTTGATTTTAAGTTAATTGAGCATGGGGTTTACGAAAGAAAAGTGAATACATTCTTCAGCATATGTTGTAAGTTTTGCATATCTCATCTTTCAATTAAAATTGTAGCAAAGCAGGTTTCATATATCTCGCAAATTTTGCAGAAAAGGGTAATGAAGATGCAAGCGAGATATCAGAAGCGAAACTTATCTATACTGCAAGTCGTGGTTTCCATTTTTCTATTCCTTGCTTGGATCCTGTTGCTAAAATCAAACTACCATCACATTTTATTGATATGGTCAGGAATCGGGCTTCTGTTTCTTGCACAACTCGTTCATTATTACGCTACAATGGTTGTTTTCTTTGTTATATATCTTGTTTGTAAGTCACTTCTTAAACTATTCTTAACTAATTTAATTACAAAAAAAAGCAGAGCAACTTAATTTCACATTTTTTGACGTTAGGAATATTTTGGAAACTGAAAACTTCAAAAGATTGTTCAAATCATTTATAGAAAGAATCGATGAAATGGTTAACGAAATAACAATTAGGAGCAATGTGATAGTGGTTGAGCTATTGAATAAGGTATCTATTCCAGTTCTGTACTATTTAAAAGCATAAATTGTAAACTTAAACACTGATAGTAATATCTTTTTAGAAAAAAAAATCGTTTCTTAGAAGTATCGCATTTTTCATGCCCAAAGTAATGCGATGTTCATCTGTTGAACTTCTTGATTGTTTTTCAATTATAACGATAGTGGGAGAAACCATCAAGTAGTCGATCTTTTCCTGAAATGTTGAATAACCGAAATGATGATGAATGTTTGACTGAAGTTAGTGGGATTAATTCAACAAAAAAAAAAACGATCCGAAAAAACAAAGCGCATGATTTCTAGTTAAAAATATATGTTCGGGTATACGAATCTATTCTTAGTTTGGTGGCTCTCCGTGGTTAGTGCATAATTTGATTTACTAATTTCGACTGATCCCTTCAGTGGTAAATGTATACCTGAAATGAAAGTGGAAAGAAGAAATAGATTACTTTATGATATTTTAGATCCGTTTAATGATTCCATGTTTATATCATGCAATTGAAGCAATATCGATGGTCGATTTTATTTCTTCTCTCGCGGTATATGCTATGAAAATTCAGTCAGGTGCTGTTTTTTTTTTTTTTTCTGATCAAAAAATGCCATTCCTTTCTATAAGATTTCAAATGTGAACATTAGTTCAATCAATGAAATTTGCAAAATTTTCCTTTATATAGTTCGACCATCATTTTCCCCTTCAATGTCAATGATTGTGAAACGAGGAAGACATCCACTTTTGGATTTGGCAAACGAAAATTTCATTCCAAATGATGCTGTAGGTTTTCTCATGTGTACCTATCAAGCAGACTATGAAATATAGTTTTTACACTTCTTTTTTTTGAAATTGGAATTTTGTCGGATCTCTTTCTCATTACATTCAGATACTAACAAATGAGATCAAATGCTTTTCATCAAGTAGTGGTATAAATCGTTGAAAATGAGAGTTTCTTGAGCATGCAGCTGTCAAAAAGTCAAGAAACTGTATAATTTAAACAAAGATTGTAGAGTTCAAGCAACGGCGGTAATCAGTAAATTAACAGTAAGTAGATGAGATCACGAGTTGACTTGTTGAGACATTTTTTTTTTTCTTAAAATGCTCAAAAATTAAAACCAAAAACCCAAAGTTGAAGATGTCTTTTTTTGCGTCATTACAAGTTCTTTTTTTCTTTTCTTCAAATGAATGCGTCCCAAAACTGTAGGGAATTTTCGACCTTTCCCAGTTTTCCCATGTAAAAACTGAAAAATTTTAACACTCGACTTTGATTAGTTAATTTTTGAAATTTCAGTATTTGTCGCCGGAATCCCGAATCAATATCATTACGGGACCGAATATGGCAAGTTACTTGTTAAAAATATTTAAATTACATTGTGGTCATTAAATCATAGAAATGTTAATGATAAGTAAAGCTCGGAAGTAACAAACAGACAATAAGTATGAGTTTTCAAATATTTTATATATATTTAAATAATTATGCGAGTTTTATATTTATACTTCTTAGGCTGGAAAATCAACATATTTGAAGCAGATTTGCTTGCTGCATGTGTTAGCTCAAACAGGAAGTTTTGTACCGGCAGAAATGGCGGTATTTCCAATTCTCACTCGAATCTTTTCACGAATTGGACATAGTGATGATTTGACAGCTAATTTGTCAGCTTTCGCTGTTGAGGTAAATGGTAGAGAATAGTGAGAAATTTAAAGAAATCTTTGTTTAAAATTTTGAAATTATTTAAGCTTCTAAACTTATGCAATAAATGCATCTGATTACATCATGTTTTATTTATATTTAAGGCAAGAAAAAAAAACTGCAAGATCAGAACACGATGAAAATTTTCATGGTTTTTTCTCTTCAGATGTCCGAAATGGCACCTATTTTACGTACAGCTGATTCTCTATCATTAGTTCTTATCGATGAACTTGCATGTAGTGAGTGGCTTAATTTTTTTTGGAGTAACTTCTTTTTTTATTTTAGGATAAATGTGGCGACAGTTTTTAATTTTTGTTAACGTTGTTTCTTTCTCTTTTTACTTTTCTAATTTTTTCGGTTAATTTGTTGAATTTCGAGTCCATATGTGCCTAAGCTGGCTATTGTTTATTGTCTATAAAATTATACTCTACATTTCAATGTTTTCGAAAACCACTTATTGACGTTAATTGTTCTTCGAAAAAGTGGCTAAAATAATAGGAATGATAAGTCTTTGCTTCAATAGCTGCAACTATGAGACAATCATTTACCCTTTGAAAACAGTGATCAATCTATAGCTTTTTTCTTTAATTAGAAACTAACATTCAGTCAATCTTAATTAGAATTTTTCAGGCACAGCATATGATGAAGGTTTAAGTATATGCTTTGCCATATGTGAAGAGCTTCTACGAAGAAAGGTTAAGTCTCTCAGTTTTTCAATTTTTCTTCTTTTGTAACATAGTATTTATATCATCGATTCAGAAAATCCAAATTGTAGGCATATGTTATATTCGCTACTCATTATCTTGACTTGGCATCGCTTGCAACAATGTATCCCAGTGTTGAAAAGTAAATAGAAACTTTAACTTTTTTTGTGTTACCTTTCTTCACTTCTATAATGAGATAATTTATCAAAGATCGATCAATTAGTATGATTATATCTAGCATAAAATGTTTGAAACGATAATAATGCTTAGATCTTCAAACTTGCTGATTGTCCTACTTATCTTGCTGTACCAGTAAATAGAATTGTAACTCTAAGTAATATATCCTGCAGTGGTAGTGTGGCAGCAGTCTTTATAATCTAAGTAAGAAGTTAGCAATGCGAAATGATTTTTTTAAATTGGTCATCAGAGGAATTTATTATAGGTCTCATTCAGTCAGTTGTAATTTTTAGCTTCCATTTCTCGGCTAAAACAGTGAAAATCAAACAAGATGACGGTAGCGAAGTGGAAAAACTTCACTGTTCTCATCAACTCTATACTGGTCCATACAGTGGTCCACTTTATGGTAAGTGCATACATCACATATAACAATTCTTTTTTCTCCATCGATTTTAACTTATTTCAAAGTGTTAGCTCCATTTCTCACCCTTTTTGGTCGCTATTAATTTATATATGAAATAATAGTATATCCTCAACAATTCTCACCCAGCATTGTCATTTTTTTCCTCTTTGTTTATCAGAATCATATGGGCTGTTTTTTCTTTCTCTTTTTTTCTTTTTCATTTGTTTTCCGTTTGTAAAATGCTGATATTCATAATGGGAATGTTTCACTTTCTATGACAAATTCCATATTGTAAGACTTCCTATATTTATCCTAATTTAATCACTGACTGAAGGTGTGGAAGTAATGTTAAAAACGCAATTACGGCATACATTTTCAGCATTTAATTTGGCTGATCTAACAACTTTTCCGAGAGAAGTACTGAGTGAGGCACATACATTAGCCACGTCCTTACGCATACAACATAACGTGATGGTTGAAATGGATGATGAAACGCGCCAACGTCGTGCTATTATTCGATTTGCATGCAAGTTGCGTTCTATGCTGCCACTTTTAACAAAAACAGATACCGATGCTGCTGCTACTTATCTTTCAAAATTGCGCGATCAACTTTTCCAGGAATTGTTACCGCTAACAAATGAGCAGTAGCTGCAGATTCTTCTAAATGAAAATATTTGATGTCTTCATTATATCTTACGTAGAAAAAAGTGCAGCGCCTTGGTTACACTTTCCTTCACATTACTTAGATTTTCTTATCCTCACCAATGGACCATATTTTTGAATTTTAAAAATAATAAAGTTATGAAGCAAGTTGAATAAACACGTCCACAAAATTTATATTCAGCAGGCATTAATTTCAATAATACTGAAAATAGTACCTAAGAATAAATAATGGTGACAGTTTTTAATTTTTATTAACTTTGTTTCTGTTCCTTTTGCAATTTTTTTCTTTTTTTCTGTTAATTTGTTAAGTTTCGAGTTTATGCGATGTCTGGCTATTTTTACTGTCTGTAAAATTATACTCTCTATTGTAAACGAAATTTATAAATAAATCATAAGTATTATTTTAGGAAATATTTTTTCACACCGAATATTCAGTATTTAAAACCTGATATATGAAATATTTGAAACAAATAAGCTTTATTCTTAATCTTTTCGAATTTAATTTTTTGTTTTTTCACTGGAAGAAATTCATTCAGAAGTTTCAATAATACGATGCATATTTAAGCAATGATTTAAACCACGCGGGATTTCCCCGATTAAAATCAGAAACCGCTACGTCCCCAAAGTGATCTATAATTTCTATTCTACTGCTCAACAGATGATCGCATCAGACTCTACGTGTAGAAATAATTCAAAATTGTAATCATTGAAATTCGAAAGTTTGCTACTTGTTGCTGCTAATTTACATCCAAATTTTGTTCAGTTATTCTTTATTCTATTTATGAAGGATGTATTATTTTTAAGATGAAATATCTCCAAATTTCATTTTTATATTTCAACAACTTTATTATTTTGTCGAATTGTCAAAATTAATAAAAATAATCCAACAAATGTATATTATTCATTCATTCCTATCATAAACGAATAGTGAATAACTTGTGAGAAGTTACACCTAAAAGAAATTAAAGTATTTTAAGATATATATGATCCGAAATACTCCTTCTTTCATTACACGTGTAAATATTTGTCTCAGTAATTTTTTTTTAAAATCTGTAAATTCTGATAATTGTTCTTAAAATGTTTCTTTAATTCCTTGTTTTAAATTAGTATTATTACATTTTATACTACTTTTGATTTCTTTTTGGCTGTTTACTTTTAATTACAATCTGGATTTTGAATTGATCATGTTTATGTACGATAAATGGTAAATTGGTATTACTATACTTCTAATACAGTACTTTCGATATTTTTCAGATTACTGCAAAATATGGAAAATAATTCGATATTGAATTTGATAACAATTATTGTTATTTTATAAGAGTTGCAGATTGAAAGTGAAGGATTGCATGCATGAGCGTTGAAGTACGTGGTAGCGTTAAGTAATTTTTTATAATCAACTCAAATTTCAGTTAATATTGTTGAGATTAAAAATAAACAGCCGAAAAGAAAGTCAGCTATAAATAAATAAATATTCAAAGTCATAATATACAAGTGAATAATACAGTGTTATTAAGACGTAACAATAAAATATCACTTTATAATTTATATGTCTTATAGAGTTTTTCTGTTTTTTGCTTCAGAATTTTAAGTAAAACTTTGTAACTAATTTTTGAGGTAATATTAAATCCCAATTAGATTGAACTGAAAATATTTAATCACAGTATTCTAAATATCAAATTTTGATTTCTCCGTACGCTGAATGAAATGGCTAATCCGAACGAAACAATCCGATCATTTGGTTGCCATTATTATTAATGGTTGGTCCGATCATAAAGTGTATTGTCCAAAATATTTTCAGCGAGAAACGGATGCCATTGATAAATCCCGTCGCTCCCGGGTGGGCTTGAACCACCAACCTTTCGGTTAACAGCCGAACGCGCTAACCGATTGCGCCACGGAAGCAGATGCCTCGTGACGCAAGAGATACTGGAAAAATTTAAGCTTAAAATTTGTTATTTATTAACATTTTTTATTTTAAACTTTCATAGGCAATTAAATAAATTATTTTATTAGTGAAAAAGTTTGTAAATGAAGAGGAAAAGAAAGAAGAAAGATAGAGAGAGAGGAAGATAGGGAGAGCTGTAAGAATTGAATTGTTACTTTTGAGACGAATCCTTGCAGAAAGCTTTAAATTACTTTTAGTTAATATTTGTTGCTGTTGTTGTTATTGTTATTTCTGCCTTTTAGTATCTAGAATTTAACGCAAACATAAGTGTGATAGTAATGAATTGATGATTTAATTTTATATGCATCAAAACAGTAACACATAGATTTTACTTTCCAGTAAATGGTCGTATCTGTAAAAGAAAAATGCAATCAGTGAAGATGAGAATGCTTGTATGAAAATGAAGAAATCTGCTTTTAAATGTTACTAGTATGCATATAAATTTGACTAATTAGTCTTTATCGCACTTCCAAATTTTTGATTATATTTCTGAGTTTTAAATGTTTGATTTGTATGTACATTTTCGAAGAATATCCATCGCAGTAAATGATACTGGTCCAAGTATTTTAATCTTTTTACTTTTACAGAAGCTAATATTTATCCAACAAACTGTTTGGTTTCTTATTGGTGTGATAAAAGTGAAAACGGAAATTCAAATTTAATGGATGATGAATTTTAACTGGGCCAATGAATTAGCTAAAAATGCGTTAAAAACGGCTCAAAAACGTATCGATTCCGTGCTTGATATTGCACCGGGAGACGAAGTTCATTTTATTCGTTTCATTTTGTTTTATTACATTCAAATGATGGCTAGAAGCTTTTTTCTTGTGTTATTTCTTGTGTCTTATTACAATATATAAGTAATATCAATTATTACCAAGCATTACTAAGAATTAAGCACACGTTATTATTATTCAAGTATTTTCATGAAATTAAGTTGAATTTGAATTCCAGTTTATCATTTGCATTCTTTTTGTTGTAAGATTTATTCTCTTTCCAACATCTTTAGGGTTGTTCCTGACTTATCTTGGCTGCTATTTAAAGAAATACTGAAGTTTAGGCAGAAAACGATGAGGACGCTAGTGGTACAATAATTTCTCCTGTAAATGAAACGCTGGAACATGGGAAGCAATCAGAACATCATGAAAATTGGGAAGAAGCGAATTCCTTATTCACTTCTACATACGATGGAACTTCAGTAATCAGTTCATTTACTCTTATATAGAACAATATATTGTTTATTTCACAATATTATCAAATTTGACAAGTTTTAACACTTAATAAACTTATCATTTGGAAGTGATGCTGTTAACGCACAGAAACAAATTTATATCAGTTTTTGAGGGTCAAAATATGACATTAAGGAAACCAAAAACATAAATTCGTCGGAGTGGAGATCTAAGTCGGTTGAACAAGTTACTTAATGCTGTATTCATTGAATTGATTATTTAACAGGATGGACTTTATGGTATTAGAAATTTCTTATTGTTACTTCTAGGGCGTTGAAGTTGTGGATTCTGAACCTAATCCTATTCGTGATAGTCACCATGCTGGATTATTACCACATTCACCGTGTTCGGTAAGAAAGTATGAAACAATTGTGGGAGTGTGTATTTTATAACGTCTCTGGGTTTTTATATCGTATGTCAAAAAAGATTTAGAAATAGTAGGTATTCTCAACATTTTGTTTTGACTTCATTATGTTCGAGGACAGTGGCAAATTTTGTCAGCGATGACATTTAAAAGAAATCTTCAAAAAATTTAAAGTCAGTATGTTAACTAATTAATTAAGGTTCTCCTAAATCAGGTAAATTAATTAACACGAAATTAAATTTAGCAGGAATAATAGGAATCTTTGATGTTTACCAGGAATATATGGATTTGCAGAATTCTCCGGAAGAAGAGTTGGTGTGTAGTGGAGAAGAGCATGGGGAAGAGCAAGATGCCTTACGTCTAAACGATACCGAGAAACATAAGGATTCACAACTTTTAGAGGTAGACCAACTGAAAGCTATTATTGTCATTGCATGTTTTCAATGTTATGAAATATTTTACACCTACAAAATTCTGTCTCAAAAATTTTTTAAAGAGATTGAGCTAAAATTGCTGTTCGCGACAATGAGATCAGATGATACGAATTGTCATAGTTGATTAAGCGAAAATAGCTCGATCATTTATTTATTTCGTTGTATAATCTGTTATTGCACTTTCATCACCAGACCGAATAAATCATGATAGCATATTACTATGATGGATTATAATGGAAAAATCTCTCTTTTGCCATCATTACTATGATTTTTTTCCCATCATTACTATGATGGAAAAATCTCTCTTTTGATGCTAGACTATGATTACATTATTTGATTTTTTTCTCACGGGACCATTGTTGTTACAGCCAACTGTTTATGAAGATACCAAGCATTTTGTTGCGGGAGGTTCATCCTATAGGAACGATAAGCACCATGATGATACCTTAACACTTATATCAAGTGACTTCGAAGTACTTCGTCAAAGCGATTCTTGGTGTGTATATTTAATTTTCATTTTTTTTTAAATTGTTGACTCTCAGATTCGGCAAATTATTCGAATACAACATATCTGTTAGAAATTATTTTAAAATTGTAAAAAAGGAATGCGGTTGTAGCTCGATGGCAAGCAGTGTACCGCCAAAAACTCTCTCCGTTTCATCACCAGGTGCAACAGCAGAAACTTGCCAGCAGGTAAGCGATGTTAATATCTATTTAAGCATTTTTTCTGTAGGGACTAATTGCGATATCTATGATTGTCTAATTATTTGGTAGTTAATCGCTAGCTACAAATATTTTTATTGGTTCTCGAGAGCTCCATATGACTAATAAAGACATGCTCCGCTATAAGTTCGGTAGATTTGTATCTTTTCTCCAAAACATAGACAAGTTATAATTTTTTCCCTTTTGAATGTGTAAATAAATTTAATAGTTTTTGCTGGTTTTATAGGTAAAAGAAGAAAGCGATAATAATTTGAATGGCAAGCAGCAAACCCATGCTGAAACAGCTCATTTGAGGACACAAATTCAGTATCAGGAAAGACGAATTCGTGATCTTCAATTTCAGAATCAGAGGCTAGAAGCAAAATCCAAAGAATTGCTTGCTCTAAAAGCGATGCGAACACAGCAGAGGTGTTTTTGGAATTCTTTTAATTATTTGGAAAAAATTGTTACTTTCAAAAACTCGTGTTATTGTATTTTTTTAGCACAACAGAAGCAAAACTTCTGAAGAAACTGAACGAGAAGGAAACGAAATTAACAGATCTTCTGCATGAAGGTAAGTCTTGTATTGTTTAGTGCTGTCGTTATTTCCAGAGTAGTGATCATCATGATGTGGTGAACTTTATTTTCCTAGACTTCTACTATAACTTTAATGAGCTTAAATGCAGGTGAAAAATTAGCTGAAATGAATGGAAAATTGACGAAAGAGCTAAAAAGACTTAGAGCCAGCCTCGCTGAACACGAGCAGTTAGCAAAAAAGAGTAGCGAGGCAGAAACTGATCGAGATCTGGCTCGTGACGAAGCGCGAAGTCTTGCAACAGAAGTTACAAAATTACGGAGTAAGTTTCACGTGCTTTATCTCATTTCTTTCATATTTAGAACTAATTAGCTGTTTTTCTAGCCATTATCAAATCTTTGGAAAGTAATTTGGCGGAATTAAGAGTGACGAATGAAGGTTTAACAAGTGATTTAAAGAGGAAGGACGACAAGATTAATAAACTACTGGCAGATGTTCAGCAGTCAGAAGCAAGTCGAGAATTAGCTCACGAAGAATTGAAGGTATCATTGATTTCTGACTTGCTCAGGCTTAGTTTGTCAACGATATTTTTTTTTTCTTGTTGAATGAAGCCTCATACATCGTTGCTATAAACTAACTATGGCTTATTGAAAATTTAAATGAATTTCAACCTTTCTTGAATCATTTTTTCCCCTTTATTAAGGAGCACTTTTTTCTGAATGTTGAACCTTTGGTCGTACGAAGTAAAAATTCATTTATATAAACATTCATTTATTAGATATAAAATGTTTATTCCATAGTGTCTTGTGGTTTTTTTATAGAGAAATTTTTAGGCTTGAGAAGTGGAATTAGAATTTTATCTTTCTTTTCCTTTTCAGCGACTGGAAGCTGCCTTTGAGGAGGCTTCGATCAAAGTTAAGCAAAAAGAAATGTCGTCAAAGAGTATCGAAGAGATCACTCGAGGTTGGATCATGATGTTTTTTGTTCATTATGAGTTAGTTTTGTTAGTAGCAGTATACACGGTAGAAATACTAATGTTGCAGTTATCGAAGGAAGACTGAAATATGAAGCGTTGAATCATTTACATTATCAAGTTGTTAAGCTATTTGCTGTAAATTGCAACTTCTGAAATAATTCTAGTTATTTTTCAATATCAGCTGTTCTGTGAAATTACGACGAATAACCCTTTTTGATTTTGAGATAGGCATAAGAAGTTTTTGAAATTTCAGAGCTTTATTATAGGTTTAAATGCAGATCTTGAAGAAGAAAAAAAGAAAAGTGAACAGCAATCAACCTACATAGACTCGCTGGAAAAGGTTGTAATAATAATAATTTGTGTAATGTAGTTGTAATAATTTTTTTTTGTGCAGTTATGAATAACATGGAGTGCTTATTATCGTAGTTTTCCGCAGTACAATAGTCTAAACAAAATGAGAGCCGACATACAGCTGGAAGATTCCGTTCTTATGTTAGTTTGAAAGCTATCACTATAACATTATCGTGTAATGGTGCATTGGTAATATGCTAGTAGCGAGCTTCATCTTTTCAGGGTAGTGTTCAAAAATTCCTTGCGTTCTTATCATTTTAATCATTTCTTGTAGTGGGGATGATGATAGTGGTAATCTTTGCATTTATTATTTTTGTTTCAGAGACTTGGTGAAATGATGGAAGCAAATCAGAATAATGCTGAGATCATTGCTAATGGTAAATTTTCTGCATTCATCAGTCATCTGTTTCAAAATCATTATAAACAAGCAGTGAAACTATTCGTTTCACAGTATTTCAATTTGCATCTGATGGTTCTTAATTTAGTTAGTGCTCCGTTACTGGAATCGATACAACATTTAGAAGAAAAAGTTTCGGCAAAGGATAAGGAATACGAACACAGTATATGCGAAAAAGAAATAATTATAAATGCACTGAACTCGGAGAAAGGTATTTATATATCAGTTGAATATCTGCAGTGCTTAACGATCCGAGGTGGATAAAGCTCTGCTGTAGTTTTCGAGACAAAATTCGTCTTTTGAACCAAAAAGTTCTAAATTTTTGAACGTTTTGTTTAATTTGATGTTAGTTTGGGTGGGTATGCATGAAAGTCCTCTATATGCAACTGCTTCTTGTTTGATACCCAACGATATTTCATCCACGTGCATATATTAAATATTCAAGTTGAATAAAAAATTCTGATTTAAACATTTTTACTTTATTGGCACTTTAAATTCCTATGTGCAAAAAAACTTTTTCTGTTTATTCAGAGTTCTCCAAATTTTGATGTTTATTTAACTGGGAGAAATAATTCGTTTACCGAAAAGACGTATGAATATCAATAATCAAATATGCTATCTTAAACTACTTTCTTTTCAGGACAGATTGTAATTGAAAATGAAGAAACAAAAAAAGAAAACGAAAAGGTGAGAAGTTGCTGATTTTGGAGGAAGTTAGAATAATTGAAATGTTGTGCAAATATTAGGAATTATTGGTCTTTTTTTGTTCATATCATGTTCGAACGATTAATTGTTAGGCAGAAGTAGCCAACTAGTGGCAAGTAGTAGGAAAAAGAATAGTGCAACTTTCCAATTGAAAAAGGGAGGGAGAAAATGCCGGGAAGGAATAGAGATGGAAAGAGTGGGAACAACAGTGAATTAAAGAATAGATGGTGCGGGATGGGAAGATAACAAGGGCGACATGAAGTTCTGATGCTATGAATGGTAGCACTGTTGATCGATCTTGTTCGTAGAGAAACTCTCAAGTTTGGGAAGAATATTTTATATGTCACTAATTTACTATTCTCTACTAATTAATAAATAGCTGTGTTGAATAGCTTATTGGAACTGAACTAAATATAGTACATATCTTACTTCATCGAAATGTAAACATCGCACCTCAAACTTAGAAATTATATTGTTGAGCAGAGAGAGAGAGAGAGAATTATGTGGTAAGTACGAGCGAGGGCGTCTCTTGGTTCGTTTATTATTTTATGATTTCGAGGCATGTAATCAGAGTTGTTTTGCAAATGTGAACCTGGAGACGCCAAGGCATTTTCATTCTTGTAAACAAAATTTTCAGTGAGTGCTTGCCGAAGCGTCTCTAATTTCACTGTTTGCAGGATGACAACAATATTAATGCTGAAAATATGATATGTCATTCTGATACTATCAATGATTCTAAGCAGCTATCAGGAAGTGAGGAGAAGTTGAAAGAAATGAGGACACGATCAGATTTTATATTTTTAAATGAAATTGGTGAAGGATCATTTTCTACGGTATATCATGTCAGAGAAAGAAGTACAGGAAGAGAATTGGCAGCAAAAGTATGCTTCAAAAAGCAAATAATTCGTGAAAAGAAAATCGATTATATATTTCGGGAAAAGGAAGCTCTGATACGATTATCGAACACTGGCGGGAAGCATCCATTGCTGGCACAAGTCATGTGCACATTTCAGGATATTGAAAATCTTTATATCATAATGACGTTGGCAAAGAAAGGTGATTTATTGAAATTAATGCGAAAATCAGGTGGGAGGTTTGATTTGAACTTGACACGATTTTATGCCAGTGAAATTGTCGTAGCGCTGGATCATATGCATTCGTTAAAGATAATTCATCGTGATCTGAAGCCGGAAAATATTCTAATCTCTGAGACAGGTCATATTCTTGTTTCTGATTTTGGTTCTGCTAAGATTCTTGATCGTGCAAAACCAACTAAACAAATGAATAGGCTGGAGAATCAAAAGCGACGAGGTTCTTTCGTTGGCACAGCACAGTTCGTTAGTCCAGAAGTTTTAAAGGGTGAACCAGTACAACAGGCTTGTGATTACTGGGCTCTGGGTGCCATCATTTATCAAATGCTTACCGGTAAGCATGCATTTCATGACATATGTGAATATCTCATTTATCGACGAATTGTGAATGCTACATATAAGATTCCGGATAATTTTCCTGAAGTTGCGGCAAGTATTGTGAGGAAATTACTAGTTGTAAAAGTGAGCGATCGTTTGGGTTCTGTCGAGTCTGGTGGAGCTGAAGCTGTGAAGAAAGAATCGTTTTTCAATGACATCCAGTGGGATCGAATTACGGAAATCGAAGTACCGCAAGTGCAATTCAGTTCCGAACAATGTTGATAGTATAGTAAGAAAGTGATTTAGAGGATAATAGTTCTCTCATATTTTGTGATATAATAGAATATGAAAAATTGTGATATTAATGATGAAGGAATGAATGAATATATGCGCATCTTTCGCGTATATTATGCATAATTTTATAAGATACACTCTTTTAACGTAACATCTTGAACCTGTTCGTTTTCTTTCTTTCTTTTTTTAGGTTTTAGCTCCTCAAAATATTAAACGTGTTATTTATACCTATTTCTTGTAGAAATAATGTATTCTTTTTAAATAAGACATGATTCATATTACAATTTTAAGAAATATTAGGAACTTATATGCATATTAATTAAAATTTCTCTGTATCTTTCTGTTTATAAGATTTTAAATGTTATGAGTGTTAAATGAATAGCGAATGAAATTATTTATTTCATCCACTAATTATTCCTTTCATATCTTTACGTACTTTTTATTAGCAGTTTTATAGCTTTCACAATGAAATCTACTGCCTAATTTAATATTTAGAAGTGATTTTTTTCAGTTTCTATTTGTCGATGTTTTCAGTTGTTTTCAATTATTTTATGCTTTTTTTCTGGTCTTTTTTTCTTTTGTGTGTGTGTGTGTGTGTTTGAATAAATAATACAAATAATGCGAAAAAAGATGCGATAGATTGTATTATAAATATGTGAGAATAAACAGAGAGTACTGCTAGTAGAATGGTTTGTATACTGCAGAGCATCTTAAATGGAGAAAAAATATTTGGATCCAATCCACCTCATATCATCATTTAGTATTTAGTGTTAAATAGGCTTGAGTGAGAAATTTTTAAAAAGATTTAATGCAAATGTATCGTTTGTTGTTTCATTGTACAGATATCTTGTACGATAGTTTTCCTGAGAAGGTCTGATTTTTGTATTTGATGCATAGTGAAGTTTAAGATGTTCTCTATATTTACGGATATTAATGGTACTATTGAAATTAACGAGGGATACTTAATACGCTTGTAAATTTGATATATTTTAAAATAGCTTGATATCGGAATTCAATAATATGTCTCTTACGTTGGGTATTATTGCCCTGATATAAATGGCTAGTAAATTAATCTAAGTTATCATATTTCATTGATCCCAGAGTACGTTTCACTCCTTATTTAATGTATTTGCTATTTCTTTTGCACAACGAGAACATATGATGTAATGTTTTTCTTTAACTTTTTTTTTTCTTTAGCTGCGAGAACGTATACAAGGAAATTTGGCTACAATAGAAAAACTTAATGAACATGTTCGACAGGTTGAGCAGCAGAATTCGATGTTAGTTTAATTTTTTTTTTCTTTTGTTTTAAGAAAAATGCTAAAACTTTTGATTTTGGATTGGGTAGTTGCATAATATATACTAGGATCTCAGTTCGATTTTATCATTACCTGATATTAGAGTGTCGGGTGGTTCTGTATCGCTAAAGAAAAATTTTTGATTTCTAAAAATTTCTATGAACTAATTTGGAAAAGAAATGAGATATGTGTAATAAAATAATGGCAGAGAAGTCTTTTTCAAGATTGGAAATTAATTCAAGAAAATTACTGCATAAAATAGAAGAATTGACGAAGAAACTGAGCGAAAAAGAAGATGAAATTGGAATGTTTTATGTACGGTTCAACAATGAAACGGATGCATTCAAAAAATGCATTGTACAAAAAGTGTAGTTTTATGGCATTTCTTATTTACTAATTATCTTATTTGCTTGTTTAAATAGATTTGCAAAGTTGAGAAGGTATTTGAAATTATATTTTATTAGGAATACTTTTGCCGGATTTATTTTTTCACTATTTGTTTTGTTCTTGTTAAATTATCTGGGACTATATAATTATTTATACCATTCATAATGAATGAATTTAAGATTCCAATTATTATTTCAGATGTTTTATGGCAAATTTTCCAATATAAGCGAAAACAAATGTTTTTGAAAGTTTTAGCAAAGTGAATTAGATGATGCTAAGAAATATTCTGATGTTTTGGAGAAAGAATTGCATAAATGGAAGATGCAAAGTGGTGAATGTTTATTGGAGCAAGAAAAGGGACAAGATCATTGTCCATCAGACGGTGGTCCTTTTATGCTAAGTATACCAAATCATGCGATTCAGGTTTTTTTTTTTTCTTTTTTTTCACTACCATGCGGTAGTCGTTTGATTAGTGAATAAAAGATGTTGGGTCAGAGTTCAATTTAAGTTCTAGTACAAATTTTGTGATAGAACAAAACTGTTTTGTATGAACAAACGGATAGAGAATTAGGTTGAGAAAATAATTGTCAAGGAAATGAAATAAGTGTGATTGAATATCGTTTAAAATTGACTTAGTATTGGGATCAAAAAACGATTTTTTTGTTGAGACTTTCATTAAACTTTTATTTATTTTGTCCTTAGTAAAATAGTACATTTATGTCTAAAAGTTCATGTGTTTAAGGTAGAGCTAGCTGATGCTTTAGCTAAATATGAGCAATCTATGCGACAAATTTCGATACTTGAAGAGAAAATTTCGACAATGGAAGCCGAAAGTCAATGTTTAGGGTCACTTCGACATGAACTGCAGGTTTGATTTTTCTTTTTACTAAGTTAACGAGTTCGTCAAATTACTTTATCATTATCATCTTATCATTTTCTTTTTCAGAAGAACCTACACATGAATAGAGAATAAGGGAGGAAAAATAAATGCCAGGGAAAAATGAAATAGGTGTTATTGAATTTTAATCCTTTCAAGGAATTTCTTTTCGTTGCATGAGATATTCAGCTGTTAGATAATTTAAAGATTTAAGTTGGGAAAAAATGCGAAAAAAAAGTGGGAAAAAGATAGTTTGGTAAAAATATATTTTCATGGTAGTAATTTTCGAAAACTACAGATTTCTTCCTGGTGGAAGTATATTAAACCAAAGTAAAAAAGAAAAGAAATTATAGGCATTAAGGTCGCGCTATGAAAATTTATTGGAAGCACATGGTGAGAAAATTGAGCGAGTTGAAGAACTTGAGTTGGATTTAGCTGACCTGAAGAAACTATTAAAGGATCAGGTAATTATTTGAATGTTAAACTGAAAGCAGTGATATTTCAACTTTTTAAAAATTAAAGATTCATATTTCATGAGTAAGGTTACAGCCTGATTGGGGCTACCTGAGAAAGATTGATTTTGTTAAATTTGACTTGTCGGTTTCTTATTCCATTTTTTTCTTCTAACATTCTGAATAAATACGACTTGCGAAGTGACCAGGAACCCAGGACGTAATTATTTCTGGAGAGTTTCTCTCATTTCCATTCGGTCAATTATTTAGATTCTTTCCTTAACTGCTTTTCAATCAATCAATTTTTCAGATGGAATACTTCTTGGAGAAAAGCTGAGATTGTTGATCCTCGAGTAAATTCTTCAGTATAGCTGTGTAATAGATATAATAGATATTGATGGATTTCCTAAAGAAAATTTCTCAAAGAACGACTCAGAAAATAGCCATTTCAATTTAAAGTTACTTGTTAATAAATGTTGTTTCTTAGGTTTCAGAAAAATAATTGATGGAAGCCTGCTTTCTGAAATTCAAATTCCCATTGGAATAGCAATTAGGCGCAATATATTGAGCATTATGGACTTCTTAGTTTGTTTTGACCACTTGACTTGGAGGCTTTGAAAAAATGATCCGAAGAAAACTGGAGTTCGCAAGATGTGCGACTTATCTGTATATGCATGAGATTTCGGCCGTTGTTACCACAGGTTTAGATTATTCATTTTTTTAACTTAATTGTTTTTAGTGATAGATACTAATTTTAGCTGGTACTGGTTTGGTTTTGCCTTGTGATTTCTTGTTCTCAGCAAAAGCTAGATTGTCTTTTTGCAAAATCAAATTAATGTTAGGCGCAAAAGTATAAAAAAAAAGTACGCATACTTTCCACATCTTTTACGATTTCTTTACCAATGTATGTTTAAATGTCTGTGATACTTAATTTTTCCAATTTCAATTTGATGATTATTGATGATTATGGTTTTTCTGTTCGGTTCTAACGGGTTTCCAAAAAAAAAAAAAATTGGATAACATTTCCACGATATATATTTTGTAAAATTCAAATGTCGCTTGCATACCATTCTTTATCTGCGCGATAGGAAAATTGGTTTAATAAATTTCTTTCACAGGTATATACCAAGTTATACCATCTTTCAAATTCCGACCAAAATTTGCATTTTATGTGCAAATAAATATAAGCCACGAGAAGTTCTACTTGGAAATGATTATGTTTTCTTTTCAGATGAAAATAGCACAGCGAGTCAGTTTTAGGTGAGCAGTTGCTCATAATTTGCTTCGAGGGAACTATGATCATTTAAAAAAAAAATAGAGCTGAGAATTTTTGTGAACATATAAATGCATTGACTGCTTCGTAAAATTACGTAAAGCATCATCCAGCACATCTATATCATGTACTTGTATGTCATTATGCACATACCTATGAAATCAGTAGTTAATGCACAGAATTATTACTTTTCTTGGATACATTATGGCATTACAAAAAAAAAAAAAAGAACAAAGGTTCATCTTTTCACTCTTATGCATCACAATTTTACCGTTATTTCGCAGCATATAAAATAATAGAAATAGTTCGTCAACATTATAGCGAAAATTTTGGCGCAAAAACTGAAATTGCTGCAAAAAATGAAGTTAGTATGGAAATTGGAACTAATGTAAAAATTGAAAGTGATGGAAAAAAGTGAAAGAAACAAAATTTAAATTTAACTTAATTGCAACTTTGTATTTAGCCATGCTAAATGAGCTGGAGTATTTCATCACGTCCCAACAAATTGTAATTGCATTGGAGTGACGTCATGGGTCGATAAAATGCACCGGGACGTTCTGCAAATGGTTGTTGTAGCAGAGAGTTGTTAGCATGTGTGCTTTCTCATCCATACTTGTTGTACATGATAATATCATTAATGTGATAATATTAATTAATTGGAAATCATTAAAGAAAACAATTGTTAGTTTAAGTATTTCGCAATGATTTCAATGCTTACAATTATGTTTATTTAAACTAATCATCATTATTAAGCATATTTCCAGACGAGACCAGCAGGGAATCGCTTCGAGTACATCGGTGGAGGAAAGCTCCTAATATATTCATATCGGTTTTGGTTAATTTTGATGTGGTAAAATACGAAAGGGCATTTTACGCCACACAGTAACAATATTATGTCTGAAGGTTACTTAACCATATATCATTATCATAAGCCTTTTTCTTTTCTTTTTGATTAAAATTTTTCTTTAAAAAAAATATTCAAGTTTTATGAAATTGATAAGAAAGATTGAAGTAATTTTTGGATAAAGATATGGTCAATAATACTTAATAATATTACTTTTTTTCTTATTCTTGTTACCATATTCTTATCCATTTATAATACTTTTGCTACGTTTAATAAATTATATTCGTGTTTTTTACTTTTATGAATAATAGTGTCATTTTTATGAGTTATCGTACTTTTCCGCTTGTAGTTGTAAAGATGAAAAAAAACGTTCCACTTATCTTTTAAATCGTATACAGCAAAGTAATGGGGCAGGGACAAATAAAGCACCACTACTTCTATTATTTGTTCATTCGACACGGTATATAGAGATCATTCCATTCTGGCAGTAGCACCATTAGAAAAAAGAAGCAAAGTATTTTAGGACATACCTGATGCAAGTGCATATAACATTTTAAAAGAAGGTAAAACAACTGTTACCGGTGTGCGGGAATAAAATTAATACTTTAGATAAATATGAAAAACACCTATAAATGAAAACCAGGAAGAATCCCGAAATTGCCATATTTGTTAGCAAAAATGAGTAAACTTGTTCCATTTAATTTGTTAAAATTACAAATATATTTCTTTTCACCCTTTATGCAGCTGATTAAATCGCTAAAAAATGCAAATTATTATTTATTTATTTATATGTGTTAATATGACTGCTTTCCACAGATAGCAAAAATCCACGCAAGATACGCGTAAGGGGACGAGCTGAAGAGGAAAATGATGGTTCCATTCGTGAAAGGTAAGAGGCGAAAATACTTACTTGAAGCATATAGTAGCATTTACCCTTTTTATTTCTTGTGCATATATGTGAAAAGATATTTGTGGTTAATTCATTATGATGTATTTCTTTATGTCGACTTGATTGTATAAAGTGTATGATCACGTCACTCATGTTTGGCGGAAGATTCTTGCAATAATTGAATAGTTAGTTGTTAGGACCACTTAGTCTTTACCCTTCAAACGTGGTCGTATTTTTCTAAAAATATTACATAATGCATAGGATGTTTTATTAACCTTTTAACTATATTGCTTGGTTTTACCGTGATATACATGGAAAATACCCACTATTGCTAGCATTTTTTAAAGCTGAATCAGTCTTTAAGTGTATTAATTAGGTTTGGTAAAATTATAGAAATACTGCTTTATCAATTAATCTATCATGAAACATAGGGCCAACTAAGCTTATTGGATTTCAGATTTAATCGTGATTGGTATTTGTAACCGTACACTGAACTGTTTTAATATATTAGATGTGTCATTTCAGGATTAAAGAACGTGAAATCAGTGTCTCAGCAAATGAAACAACAGTCGAATCAGGTTTGTTCCCTTTTTTGTTAATATTTTTTTTTTATTGGCTTGCTCTGAACTGCGGCGTCTGAATTATGAAGCCATTTATTTCCATTCAATTTGAACCATAATTTAAAAATAGGTGATGCCGGAAGAAGAACAAGAAGAAGACCATTTCCTGATGTTCAAGAAGTTTTACGGGTAAGCTTTCTGGCTGCAGTCTTTAAGAAATTGTGATTTTGTGATTTTTTTTAGAATTTCAAATATAAAAAGAAATTATATTGTCAAGAAAGGGCAACATAATAATCGTTAAAAAAAAGTGAATAAATTCATTGGACTCACTAATACTAACTTTTTGTAAGATGGTCAGTGATCCAATGCTAGCATATAGTATGGGATAGCCGGACCTCTTTTTAAGAGTTCGATGGATGTTTCAGGTCATTTGAACGTTCACAATTTATCATTTAAGTATATAGGCATGGGCATGTATATGTTAATACTAAACATTATCATTGATATCTTATCTTGGATAGGTGATGAAAATTACGTTGATATATTGGATGCTAAATATGAACTTGTAGTAATTATTTTTTCTACGTGAAGAAATTCTAGAATCAATCTGAAATTGGAGAGGCATGTTGCGAATCCGAACAGCCCATACGTTCAAGTAAACGTTTAAAAAAATCAGGGTTCGATTCTGCTGATGAAGTTTCGGTAAGATTTTTTTGGAACTTATCCATGTAACAATCCACTATCGTTTAAATGTATAAGGAATTGTGAATTGTTTCATTGCTCTTTCGATTTTTTTTTTATTTTGTAATTTTTACTGTTACATAGATAACTTTCTCATTAATACTGAATATCTATCTCAAATCGCTTGGAATGTGACATCGGAAAAAGCCATTCAAATTGAAGGGGACTGTTTATTTTTCTAGTTTAATGCTTTCTATGACCACAACGCTGTTTTTGTTTTCAGCTCAGAAACAGGTTTTTTGAAAGACTTATAATTTTATCGGACAATTTTATTTGTTGAAGTGTGATTTTAAGCCATTTTTCTTTGTTCTTCAGCACACCATTTTATCAATACCTTCACTCACAGAATTTATTTCAACACTTTAATACTACTACATGCTTTTACAGTAATCCGATATAGAGAATACAGAGTGAAATTTTAAACTTTGCAAATCATTTCCAAACAGATTTTTGAATATCTTTATTGAGCAGAATTAAATTTTGCAAGTTTGCAAACAAAGAGCAGGTTAATTTCAAATACTATTAGTGGTGAAATAGATTTATTTTGGTGGAAGAATTTCAGAAAACACGGATTATGCATCAAGGAAAAGTTGGACATGATTACGAGGATGATGCAGTAGATGTTGTCACCAGTAACGATGATTCATTGACAGAAGTTGATGTTGGATCGTGTATAGTTTCTTTTTTTGTTTCGTTTCATAAATTTAAGTGGAAATATGTCAGTAAGGAAACACTGAATAGATTTAGGAATTTTCAGCCTGCTTAGGAAACAATCACCAAAGTATCTTTAGGTGTGTTAGAAAGTTAAGCTATCTATACAGCAGGTTCAACTGCATTGTAGACATTATACTTTTTCAGCTGTTAAAAAAATAACGAGTGGATTTGGAAATCATCGAAAGGACGAATTAGGAGAAGGTTTCCAACAGTATGTTTTAAGTCAAGCCCAGAAAGGTATTTCGCCAACAAGACGTGATATATTCGTTGATGATGATATCCGTTATGGATACGATGGACCAAGTGGTAGTAGCACTTCGAGTTTGTTGAGATTGGACCGAAAACCTATGCCGGCAACTGCACCTCTACTGACAACTGAACGAACACATATTCGAGTTGCAAAACGTAAACATGGTGAGTTTAACTTTTAACTGAACTAACCTATGATGCTAGATACATAGTTAAGTGGGTTTTCGAAAATGAAATATTGCAATTAGTCGCCAATATTTAGATGAAACGGCTAAACACAGGGAAAGAAGATTACAAGAACGAGAGTTGCTTCAGAGAGATGGACGAGGCAGGAATGCTAGAACCAAGTATGTGCTTGACATCTTTTTGTATTTTGGAAATTGAAACGTGTAATGTAAATGCCTGGTTTATTGATTTTTTATTAATTTACGCAATAGATGTTTAAGTTTATGATTCGTCGCAACATTTCAGTTTCTAGTTTTTTTTTTCTTTTTTTTTGTATATTAATAAAGAATAATAATGTTTAAATTTTCGTTGACAAAAAGGTTTTTCTTTAGACTGAAACATGAAATGATGAATATAAAGTGAATTTATTAAAATGCTTTGATCCATCATTTTTCCTAGAAATAAGTATGATTAATATGATTTTAAATGTTATACTTAGGAACCTTCACACACTATGGAAGTTAGACTTAATATCTGAAGCTATGGAATCTTTTTGTTTTCAGTCGATATTATTACGATGAAGAAAAGCCAATACTGGATGACGTTGATGATGTAAGTCAAACTCAAAGTTGATAATCGTGTTTAATTTTTTTTCCTAAATGCATTTTTCCAACACCAGTATCCTTAATGTTTGATTTGAAACAACCAGTTTTGTGTAACGTACCGATAATCGACCAAAACTAGTGATAATTCTTTGATTTAAGTTTACATCTTTGCGGTTTCAAACAAGTTGAAAAAGTTTCAGAAAATTCTACAAAATAATGAAATCACAATTTTTGAAAATTTTGAAGGTGATGTATGCTGAGATTGGTCTTGGTGACAGTGATTTTATCGAGACTAGCTTCGAAGAAGAGGAGCTGATATATGACGATGATCTTGTGACTGCAGGTGCTGAAGAAAGGAGTAATTGTGACAGTACTATGGGTGCAGAACGCATGCGAAGCCAACCTATTCAGGAAACACAGCAAGAAGGTATATTAGACTTGTGACCTCTTTGAAATAGCATATGATCAAATTTCGCTACCACAGGAAATATGGTAAAAGTTGTTGTAGTTTTCAGGAAAAACGTTGTGCTGAACGTTAGATTTGTCAGCCGGTTATATCGTTTTTGTGAGATCATAATGTGACCAGTGCCCATTTTTTTTTTTTTTGTTTTATATTATATTATGTCGTAATTAAAAATCCATTAAATTTAGGTCGTACAATACCAAAGCAAGAGGGTGTTATCGAGCAGGTTAATGATGGTGTTGAATCCAACGATGATGAAGCACCACCGGAATTAGAACCTCAAAGTCCTGCTCTGCAGAAGGTTGTGCAACGTTCAAGTGCGAATAAACATGATGTACATCTTTGTATATTTTCTTATTTGAAATTAGATTAAAATAATTTCCCTTGCTCTTTTTATTCAATTCATAAATTTTTCTGAAGTTTTGCTTTAATTTTCGATCTTTTCGATTAAAGGATGTAACGAATTTTACTGATGGCATGAGTGAGATGCAAGTTATCCGTGTTCAAACACCAAACGGAACGGAACAATTCATACAGCTTGCTCCTGGACAAACTCTTGATGGCAAGTTTTTTTTTTTTTTTTGGCCGAAAATTAGTTCTTTCATGTTTGAATACTTAGTCTGTTAAACTTCGATCTGATAGATTTAGACTTTCCGAGCTTCAGAAATTTCAACTAATTTCATTTCGTGATAAGCTTGATTCATTCATAGTAATGTCGACTTTCATATGATGAACGATTTAATAATTTCAGTTCCTCCCTCTCGATTTACACTTCTGTGCTCTCAGATGCTAGAATTTCTCCTATATACTGTTTCTATGAAACTGATTCTTCAGTAACGCAAGCTGTGTTCCATCAAAACCAAATAACTCTTGATTAATACTTGGTATCTTTTAGACGAAAACGCCCTATTTATGAGCGAAAGTGATAATGTTGAAGCGAACATACGCCATGATCTCCGAGCGGTTGAATTTAGTTTTTTGGATTCAAAAAATATATGTTGCGGCTTGTGTGGTGAAATTGTTTTGTATGACTTGCTGCTCAGTTCCCATATTCCACAGCATCATCCTGAAGTAATGGGGATTATTTGTTTTTCCATATTTTTGATTTTCTCATCTGCTAATTTTTTTTTTTGAATTTTTTTTTAAATTTGATTTCTTAGTTTTTCTCAAGGAAAATATAAAGAAATTAGCTGCAATTAGTGACACTGAAAAAGGTGGTGATATATTCTGGAAAGTGTTGATTTTATTTATTCAGTAATTTTTAGGTATTAGAAGAGGGCGTAACGGCATTCGAGGATGTTCCATATGAAACTTGGTTAAGAGAGAAGTTAAATGAAGAGAAGCGACGCATGGAAAATAATGTGTGCAACATTTATGATGATCTTTCATCTAGTCATAATTCCAGTCGTATTTATCGAAGCGTTTCTACGGTAAAAGCGTTTAAATTTTGATTTAATGCTACAAAATCTCTGATTGCAGCAGAGAATGATTGAGAATCTTAGTCATCTTTGTGGTGATTGAATTCATATGTAGACTATTGCCAGCATGCAAGTAGGAACTTTCCACTGCATTAAAAAGTTTAACATGGTAACTTATAACATTTTGAATTGTTCATACCTATGAAAACGAAAAGTTAGTCGTTTAAACTATTTAAGATGGAAGCGCTTAATATATAGCAAGTTTTCAAATTATTCTAACAGTTCAAAAATTTGCGTTAAATTGAATAGGATGAAGTGTTCCAGCATCATTGCAACACCTTTTTATTGTTTTCAGATTCGTGTCAACCCAAACGAAATGTCGCTTAATCAGCTAATAACAGCTTTGCGGAAAAAAATGTTTGAAAAGTTGGGTCGGGCAGTATGTTTACATTTGTATTATTTACATGCATTTTGAACAAATTAAACCTGAGAACCGGACATAGTAGTCAAAAAACGAAAAAATTACAGTTTGTTCTGCTATACCAACCAAACATAATCGTTGTTAAAGTGTTTGCATTGTCATGAAGAATAAATCTGTGTGTGATATGCGTACAAAATTCGTGTTATTCTTTTTGATTCATTTAGTTACGTGACTTTAACTTCACTTGTTTAGATATAGTTTTTTATCATTTTTCTATTTGAAATTCACAAACTCTTATTATGTCAATGTAATGCTTATTATGTCAGCGACAGATAAGATAATAAATGTTGCATGCAGGTACCCGTAACTCTGGTGGATAAACAACACGCACGTTGTGGTATTTGCAATGCGGTAGTATCTCTTAATCGTAAATTTGAAGTTGTACATCTAGTTCGACATTTCAATGCATGGCATCCATCGATTCATCAGTGTGCTGGAAAGTGGAAACTCAGGGTTGCAAAATGCTTATCCTTATGGACTTCGTAGATATTAGCTAATTTCAAAAGCGCGAAGACTGTTAGACCGTTACAAATAATTTTTGGATTGTTTATGAAATTTTTATTGAGAATCCAGGAAATTCTTTTACTTTCCCTAAGAATTTGTCTGCTTGCTTTCATCTGGATCTACTGAACTGAAATATGATTTTTTTTATGTCTCAGAGCCCTGGTCGAATAAAAATATGACCCTCAGTTTTTCAGAATTAATTGGAAATATTCTGGCTATTCTTATAAACTTTTTAGTAAGATGTTCATTTTAATATTGACTTTGACCATTTAGTTTACTTCATTTAATAATTTATTTTTTATTTTGCTTTTTCAGAAGCCACAGCCAGGACTCGGAAAACCTTTATCAATTCAAGATTTTGCTGTCATCGATACTTCACTTGATCGTGGAGCGAATTTACAATGTATTTGGTGTGGTATGTTTATGACAGCCGAAGCACTGGCCATGCATTTTTCGGAAGTTCATCCAGAAGAAGTTGAGGTGCCAAAATGTAATCTTTGTCTGCAGGTGCGTTCTTTTTTTCTGGTTAATGCAATGACTTGATTCATTTATGAATTTTGCTAACATCTTAAGTTTTTACAGATTTCTAAATGTATTTAATTATAAAATTTTCTTTTAAGGAACTTGTTATTAATGCTCGTTTGTTGGAGAAATATGGTGATGAATTTGATGTTTCAATGCCTGATGAACATCGTATCAGATGTGGGAAATATGGTACAATGCATACATCAGAAGCTCGTTTACATGCTGGTTTGTTTTATTTTTCTACTGTCTTTTGCTGTATTTTTTCTCACTGGATTTAGCGACATATCCTCACAAAAATTTTGTACCTTACTCTTCGTAACAAATACTCCTTAGCTATTTCGGAAAAGAAAAGATGAAGTCTTTGTAGTAATCACTTAATTAAGTTATTAGCTCAGAAATCATATTTTTATAGCGATAGAAAAGCGACTTAAACTCTGTGAAGAAGGAAAAAATACAAATGATGTCGAAGATGATGAAATGGAAGAAGAAAGGGCTACAAATTATGTAAATAGTCGGATGACATTCGGTTGGTATTAATTGCTTGAGATTTTCAAAAGACTTTATGATTAAATATGATTGGCGGTGGTATTGTTTGTTTCATGATAGATGGTATATTATGTTTGACTTTTGTTTTCCTTTGCACATAACTTATATGAGTCCTTTTTATGTTGACTGTTTTGTTGGAAATTTTATCGATTGCATTAGCCATTATCCATCACATTGTACAAATATTGAAATATAAAATGAAATCTAACAATTTCCAGGTAATATCAGTGTCTAACAGACAATATCATTTATATGGCTTTATTCTTTTTTTTTTTCAGGTCGTCGAAGTAAACCAAAACGCCAGTTTATAATGCCAGCATTACGACAGGCAGCGCCAGTAAACAGCCGATATGTGGAAGCAGTAAATGATTGTCATTGGAAATGTAAGATGTGTAATGGAGATATTTTAGCAGCTGTGATAAGTGCTGGAGCAATACGTCACTTCCGAACTGAGCATCCACATCATCTACATAGCATGCAATATGAATTATGCAAAGTTAGGAATTGTTCCATTTTTTTCTTTCTATTTTTTAAATTTTGAAAAATGAACTCTATGTATATAAGTTTTGCATAGCCAATAGGTCAGTGGAGACGTTTGAATATTTGGCATTGCTTATATCTCTTGCATTTAGCATCACACACATCTTGCTCATAGGGAAAGCATGTTTGGTCTAAAGCAATTTTTCTGCTTTAATTTTATGTCCATCCGACCTTCACTGAAATATTTTACGGTTATTATTACATCTGACATTAGTCCCTAATAATAATATTACAAGCTTGGGATTCAAATCAGAATTTTCATTTATAGACAAGATTGGAAAGGATTTCTGATGGTTGCATGGAATTCATCAATCCACAGTTAATTGAATGTTTAGTATGCAACATGACATATATGCTACATCGACCGTTTAATATGTGCCGAGCTATTCGTCACCTTCGCTCCAAACATCCGGATTTAATGCCCGAATTTGCTTCTGCTACTGGCGATTCGGTAAGTTCGAGGATTTTAAATATTATATAAGTATTATGTACGAGTATTGTATTAAAAAAGTATTTTAAAATTAGTCGTAGAATTTGCTTCGGTTTAGTTACATCATCTGTACTGGATGAGGAAATTAATTCAACAGTTGCTAAAATGCATCTCTCAGTAGCTTGGAATTACAGTGCTAATAATAGAAACAGTTGCTACTGCATAATAAAATGCGAACATCGCAGTCAGAAACTAACAAAATCCTGCTAATGGCACTACCGTTACCAATAGTTCTTCCTTCTTCCTACTCATCATGCAACCACTGTGTGCATTTTTGTTCACTGAAGTCAAGCAAATTGTTGGATAAAATACTTCTTATTTGAAGACATTACATTTGTAGGGTAATAGTACGCAACGCAAGCGAATGGTACGAGGTCAAGGTTAGTCGAATTAATTTGAAGTGTGACACTAAAGTATTTAAAAGACAAATTAATTCAGTTGAAGCATTCGAATGATTAAAGGAAAATGATATGTAAATTGAGCGGTGTAAGCTAACCTTTTCTCCTTACTGCTATACGTATATAAGTTTCTCTTCTCTATTCTGTCCAGACTTTATTTCTGTTACAGAGGATTCTGAGGGTATTATTACTGATCCAGCCACAATTGCAACGCTCAAAGCGCAATATGGTGTTGACTTTAAAAAAGTTTGTTTATGGTTTTTTTTTTTATTTTTTTACATGGATTTTATGTGGCCAAACTACGAAATGATTGAGAAATCAAATGAAATAAAAATAGAATTGAAACTGAAATTTATATATCCACTTTCGCTATTATTTTCTCTACTTTTAGGTACAGGCTTTGAAAGGCGCAAATGGTGAACCAGTTTATGTACTGCTTGATGAAGGTGATGAAATAGATCTGGAAACTGCTAGTCAACTCGCTGCTTCTGTTGCAGCAGGAGATTTTGATCAGGCTAAGCCAGAAATACGGCATGCAAAATCTAACGCTAGTTCTACTGCTCTTGTCGAGACCTGTGGTGGAAATACTGTTACCGCTAAGCCTACTTCGGATGTGAGTTCTTTTAAATTCACATGAATTGTGCCAATTTCAGCTCTACCTATTATACATATCTGTTGTGTGATGTTAATATTTTTGTATTCTATCATTTATTTAGGTCAGGTTTATTTTCACAAGGATTTTTTTTTCTCGTGCAATTTATGTTTCACTGCATGAATCCATTTGAATGAAAGTAATATTGGGGAAAAACATCCACTGTAAACTGTAAGTTACTCAAGGAATAGTTACCTGGCAGATTAAATTAAATACATAAACTCATGCATCTTCAGAACAAACATTTTTATTGAATTTAACTGGTTATCAAAAAGTTTTTAAGATAACAGAAATTCTATTATTGTTTTCCCTTTGCAGAAAAGTGCACGGGGTCAGCAACCGAAACACGTTAAATCTAGTTCAACAAAAAATGTTGGAAGTTCAAATTTTGAAGCTGGTAATTTTCAAGTTTTTTTTTTTTTCTTTTTGGTAATAGCATATCCGAGCAGAAAACTGAGAAACGGGCCTTGGCCCTCACTCTCCAAATCCCTAAAAGAATTGTTCTTATCATTAAATATAATTCAGCTAATTTGCCATTGTACAGAGAACAGTTCTTTTGTCTTTTGATTTTAACGTGCGATTGTTCGAAAGTTTTGGTTTATATATCTACACCATCATAAATTTTGCATTGTTTGATAAATATTTAGTTATATTTTGTGTTCACAGATGCAAAGTTTTATGACCTTATGTTTCATCATATTATGTTTATAAAAGAAACATAAAACAGTTTATAGGAAACTATGTTTTTGAATATGAAATATAACAGAACACTAATTTTTTACCAGTAATTGTTCTAATTTTTAAGAAATCGTGAACAAGAAACTTGATGAAGCAACAGAACCGTTTATTATTGCTTCGGATTAAAGGACTGAAGCTTGTAAAAATGAATTTTGTTCTCCACTATCCTGTGCGATGTATGTTAAAGAACCAGTGATTTTGGTATCTGTTTAGTGAATTGTGGGTTGCAAATGTTTGTTTCTAATATTATTAACTGGAATTTTGTTTTTCTCAAATTTGGAATTTCGAAAATTTTTCATTTTATTTTTCTTTTCTTTTTTTGCCTCACTCGAAGTCATCTATGCTTCTAAATTTTGACGGCTAGCAAAAAAAATACATCATTTGTTCTACAGTCATAAACTAACGAATATCATTCATTTGTTGATACAATGCATTGCAGATAGGTTTAACAACCAGTGTAAAAAGTCGTTATATGTTCTTTATTTTTTAATATGGGACACTTTATTATTGACAGTTGGTTTTCTCTGATATCGGTTTTCTCTGATATTTTTTTCCTCAATAAAAAACTAAGTATTCATCATGATTTATATATAACATGAAGTGATATATCTTGTGACATTGTTAAATTTGGCAAATCATCAATCTTGATAGGTTAAGTTTTGCAATTTATCATTCAGTTTACTGGACTGTTATCATCTAACCTGATATCGACTCCAAAATGAAAGTTATTATTAGTGTTTGTAAATTTCCATTTCATTTTTGCGTAGCTGAAATTTTGTAATCAGTGTAAAATTTCCTCTCTGATATTATTTAGGCATATGGTATAAAGATTTTGCATCGTTAGGAATGTGATGTTTTATCAATAACCCATTATCAAAGGTTGAGGTTATGCTATAAACATTCATGTTTTCCATATAAATATCCTTTTTTTTCGTTCCGCAAGAGAATAACAATAAAAAAAGTTTGAGTAGCACCAGTCAATAGTGGCTAGTTTTAACATCATTTTTGAAAAGGGAGGGCTGTTTGACAGTAATTTAGATATTTGTCAATATGCCCCTAAAAGACAATGATGGGTAAAAAAATTGTAGATTGGCGTTTGGTTTTTTTTTTTTTGTTTTAATATTCCCAACAAAAAAAGGTGCTTGTAATTTGTACAAATTATTTCCCTACTGTTTGAAAAAAGGGAACATACTATTATATATATATATATACATATATATATATTTGAAACTAAACGAAGTATTGGTTTCACTTTTTATTTTTTTGAGAAAAAAGTTCATCTACTAACAAAGAGAAGAAAAGATTTAAAAATGGGTTGGGAATGCGCTGTCTAGTGATTTCGATAATGTAATCAAATGACATTAATCATGACCAATCTTTTTCCTTTTCTTCCCACTGCTAAATCGACTGTGACAAAATTGATTAATCAATTAGTGGCACATAACTCACTGATTACTTTTATCTACTGAAAATAGGGACTATCAATATCAGGATTAATGTTACTTCATTTATTTTTCATGCTATTTGAAAAAATATTTCGATTTTTCTCTTTAATTTTCTTTTTTAAATTGTCTTTAGGAGAAATATTTGACTGCTTGCAGTTTTCCACCGTGCAATTAGCACTGTTTCTTTTCTGTTTGAAAATCATTTTAGTTTAAAAAAGATTTTTGTTTCATTCTTTTTATATTACATTCGTCTTTCGATGATAATGTGATGGAAAAAATTTTAATTCTCTTTTTGTCCTGTTTTTTTTTTCAATAAATTTAAATCAAAGGGATTAAAATGGACGGACAGGAAATGACGAAAGGAGGAAATGCTACGTTACTATCGTTATTGATTGGTAATAGTATTGTTAATAATAATAAGAACAATAACGATGATAATAATAATAGTAACAATAATAATTAATAATAATGATAATAATGAGTGGTAATGGTGTGAGTAATGATGACTATTTGCGTTGATAGTAATAGTAATAATAATTTAACAATAATTAATATTTCAGGTACCAATTAAATTGTCTTTCCCAAGCAATACATATGTATGCCTTTATAACCATAATTCATTGTCATCACTTTCGCATGTTGCTTCTTTGTTCATTGCCATATATTGTTGATGTTATCATCGTTGTCGTTGTCATCGTCATCGTTGTCATCATCATCATTGTCGTCATTGTCATCATTGTTGCTGTAGCATTTTGTCGAGATTATTTTTGTCCATCTTTAAGAAATATGTTATTGTTGTTATCATACCCGAACGACTTCAGATATATTGTTGATGGTCTTTGAAGAGGGGGGAGAGTAATGAAGTCCCACCCATCCCCGTTTATTACCGACCCATATCACCCATCTTTGTGGGTGCTCCAAAAACTCAATACATTTTACCACCTATCAGCAACACCTCATTGATGTTTCAACTTCAAGTCTCACTTTTTCATCTTCCTTTTACCTCACTTTATCTATTAGCTGGATTATTGCTTCTCCAAAGCAATAATAACGTTGAAGCGCAGCAAGATCGAGCTGAAGTTAATATTCGTGTTTCTGGCGCATGTGGCACAGGTAAAACAAGAATATTTTTTTTAATTAATTTGAAATTATTTTCCAATAAAAATGCTTGTTTTTTATCTCCCATTTTTCCGAGTAAAATTGTTTGAAAACATTCAAATCGTTAACTTAATCAGGTAATTAATAATAATAATAACAATAATAATAACAGTAATAATAATAATAATAGATAACAATGATAATAATAAATATTAGTTAAAAATAAAAGTGCGACATAGAAAGGAGTGCAGGGTGGTCTGATTTTATTGATGAGCAAATTTAAAAAATATTTAATAATTTTCATTATTTAAATTGAAATGAAGAAGTTTTAAGAAGTAAGTTTATGGTTTTGTTTAATAAACTGCAGCGAATGAATGTTTTTTTTTTCTCTTTCCTTTCATATATTTCATTTATTATGATCCAAATTATCTCATAAGTTGACTGCTTCCCACTCCACACTCATTCTTACCCACAGCAATTTATTTGAAATGCACTCCCACCTATTTCGTTCCGTTTCAAATCCATCATTATCTGTATTAGCTCCTATCAAATCCAATTTCTCACCCGTGTCAACTCATATTTCCCATTCCTTGTTGAATTTAGCTTCTGCTAAACTTCTATCGCTATATGCTTGCTTAATTATGTCACATTTATTATTATTAACATAAAATATATTCCACTTTCCCACATGCTATGTATATGGACATAGCGACCTATCTTGCAAATATCACAGCATTTCATAATTTGCAAAAATTTTTTTGAAATGTGAAACTGTGAAATGAAACTAAATATTCCAATAACTTTTTAATTTGAATAGTATTCTGATTTAACTGTACTATTGTGTTTTTTTTTTCAAANATTGCAGCAGAGAATGATTGAGAATCTTAGTCATCTTTGTGGTGATTGAATTCATATGTAGACTATTGCCAGCATGCAAGTAGGAACTTTCCACTGCATTAAAAAGTTTAACATGGTAACTTATAACATTTTGAATTGTTCATACCTATGAAAACGAAAAGTTAGTCGTTTAAACTATTTAAGATGGAAGCGCTTAATATATAGCAAGTTTTCAAATTATTCTAACAGTTCAAAAATTTGCGTTAAATTGAATAGGATGAAGTGTTCCAGCATCATTGCAACACCTTTTTATTGTTTTCAGATTCGTGTCAACCCAAACGAAATGTCGCTTAATCAGCTAATAACAGCTTTGCGGAAAAAAATGTTTGAAAAGTTGGGTCGGGCAGTATGTTTACATTTGTATTATTTACATGCATTTTGAACAAATTAAACCTGAGAACCGGACATAGTAGTCAAAAAACGAAAAAATTACAGTTTGTTCTGCTATACCAACCAAACATAATCGTTGTTAAAGTGTTTGCATTGTCATGAAGAATAAATCTGTGTGTGATATGCGTACAAAATTCGTGTTATTCTTTTTGATTCATTTAGTTACGTGACTTTAACTTCATTTGTTTAGATATAGTTTTTTATCATTTTTCTATTTGAAATTCATAAACTCTTATTAAGTCAGTGTAATGCTTATTATGTCAGCGACAGATAAGATAATAAATGTTGCATGCAGGTACCCGTAACTCTGGTGGATAAACAACACGCACGTTGTGGTATTTGCAATGCGGTAGTATCTCTTAATCGTAAATTTGAAGTTGTACATCTAGTTCGACATTTCAATGCATGGCATCCATCGATTCATCAGTGTGCTGGAAAGTGGAAACTCAGGGTTGCAAAATGCTTATCCTTATGGACTTCGTAGATATTAGCTAATTTCAAAAGCGCGAAGACTGTTAGACCGTTACAAATAATTTTTGGATTGTTTATGAAATTTTTATTGAGAATCCAGGAAATTCTTTTACTTTCCCTAAGAATTTGTCTGGTTGCTTTCATCTGGATCTACTAAACTGAAATATGATTTTTTTTATGTCTCAAAGCCCTGGTCGAATAAAAATATGACCTTCAGTTTTTCAGAATTAATTGGAAATATTCTGGCTATTCTTATAAACTTTTTAGTAAGATGCTCATTTTAATGTTGACTTTGACCATTTAGTTTACTTCATTTAATAATTTATTTTTTATTTTGCTTTTTCAGAAGCCACAGCCAGGACTCGGAAAACCTTTATCAATTCAAGATTTTGCTGTCATCGATACTTCACTTGATCGTGGAGCGAATTTACAATGTATTTGGTGTGGTATGTTTATGACAGCCGAAGCACTGGCCATGCATTTTTCGGAAGTTCATCCAGAAGAAGTTGAGGTGCCAAAATGTAATCTTTGTCTGCAGGTGCGTTCTTTTTTTCTGGTTAATGCAATGACTTGATTCATTTATGAATTTTGCTAACATCTTAAGTATTTACAGACTTCTAAATGTATTTAATTATAAAATTTTCTTTTAAGGAACTTGTTATTAATGCTCGTTTGTTGGAGAATTATGGTGATGAATTTGATGTTTCAATGCCTGATGAACATCGTATCAGATGTGGGAAATATGGTACAATGCATACATCAGAAGCTCGTTTACATGCTGGTTTGTTTTATTTTTCTACTGTCTTTTGCTGTATTTTTTCTCACTGGATTTAGCGACATATCCTCACAAAAATTTTGTACCTTACTCTTCGTAACAAATACTCCTTAGCTATTTCGGAAAAGAAAAGATGAAGTCTTTGTAGTAATCACTTAATTAAGTTATTAGCTCAGAAATCATATTTTTATAGCGATAGAAAAGCGACTTAAACTCTGTGAAGAAGGAAAAAATACAAATGATGTCGAAGATGATGAAATGGAAGAAGAAAGGGCTACAAATTATGTAAATAGTCGGATGACATTCGGTTGGTATTAATTGCTTGAGATTTTCAAAAGACTTTATGATTAAATATGATTGGCGGTGGTATTGTTTGTTTCATGATAGAGGGTATATTATGTTTGACTTTTGTTTTCCTTTGCACATAACTTATATGAGTCCTTTTTATGTTGACTGTTTTGTTGGAAATTTTATCGATTGCATTAGCCATTATCCATCACATTGTACAAATATTGAAATATAAAATGAAATCTAACAATTTCCAGGTAATATCAGTGTCTAACAGACAATATCATTTATATGGCTTTATTCTTTTTTTTTTTCAGGTCGTCGAAGTAAACCAAAACGCCAGTTTATAATGCCAGCATTACGACAGGCAGCGCCAGTAAACAGCCGATATGTGGAAGCAGTAAATGATTGTCATTGGAAATGTAAGATGTGTAATGGAGATATTTTAGCAGCTGTGATAAGTGCTGGAGCAATACGTCACTTCCGAACTGAGCATCCACATCATCTACATAGCATGCAATATGAATTATGCAAAGTTAGGAATTGTTCCATTTTTTTCTTTCTATTTTTTAAATTTTGAAAAATGAACTCTATGTATATAAGTTTTGCATAGCCAATAGGTCAGTGGAGACGTTTGAATATTTGGCATTGCTTATATCTCTTGCATTTAGCATCACACACATCTTGCTCATAGGGAAAGCATGTTTGGTCTAAAGCAATTTTTCTGCTTTAATTTTATGTCCATCCGACCTTCACTGAAATATTTTACGGTTATTATTACATCTGACATTAGTCCCTAATAATAATATTACAAGCTTGGGATTCAAATCAGAATTTTCATTTATAGACAAGATTGGAAAGGATTTCTGATGGTTGCATGGAATTCATCAATCCACAGTTAATTGAATGTTTAGTATGCAACATGACATATATGCTACATCGACCGTTTAATATGTGCCGAGCTATTCGTCACCTTCGCTCCAAACATCCGGATTTAATGCCCGAATTTGCTTCTGCTACTGGCGATTCGGTAAGTTCGAGGATATGTATTTTAAATATTATATAAGTATTATGTACGAGTATTGTATTAAAAAAGTATTTTAAAATTAGTCGTAGAATTTGCTTCGGTTTAGTTACATCATCTGTACTGGATGAGGAAATTAATTCAACAGTTGCTAAAATGCATCCCTCAGTAGCTTGGAATTACAGTGCTAATAATAGAAATAGTCGCTACTGCATAATAAAATGCGAACATCGCAATCAGAAACTAACAAAATCCTGCTAATGGCACTACCGTTACCAATAGTTCTTCCTTTTTCCTACTCATCATGCAACCACTGTGTGCATTTTTGTTCACTGAAGTCAAGCAAATTGTTGGATAAAATACTTCTTATTTGAAGACATTACATTTGTAGGGTAATAGTACGCAACGCAAGCGAATGGTACGAGGTCAAGGTTAGTCGAATTAATTTGAAGTGTGACTACACTAAAGTATTTAAAAGACAAATTATAGTTGAAGCATTCGAATGATTAAAGGAAAATGATATGTAAATTGAGCGGTGTAAGCTAACCTTTTCTCCTTACTGCTATATGTATATAAGTTTCTCTTCTCTATTCTGTCCAGACTTTATTTCTGTTACAGAGGATTCTGAGGGTATTATTACTGATCCAGCCACAATTGCGACGCTCAAAGCGCAATATGGTGTTGACTTTAAAAAAGTTTGTTTATGGTTTTTTTTTTTTTTTACATGGATTTTATGTGGCCAAACTACGAAATGATTGAGAAATGAAATGAAATAAAAATAGAATTGAAACTGAAATTTATATATCCACTTTCGCTATTATTTTCTCTACTTTTAGGTACAGGCTTTGAAAGGCGCAAATGGTGAACCAGTTTATGTACTGCTTGATGAAGGTGATGAAATAGATCTGGAAACTGCAAGTCAACTCGCTGCTTCTGTTGCAGCAGGAGATTTTGATCAGGCTAAGCCAGAAATACGGCATGCAAAATCTAACGCTAGTTCTACTGCTACACACTGCTCTTGTCGAGACCTGTGGTAGAAATACTGTTACCGCTAAGCCTACTGCGGATGTGAGTTCTTTTAAATTCACATGAATTGTGCGAATTTCAGCTCTATCTATTATACATATCTGTTGTGTGATGTTAATATTTTTGTATTCTATCATTTATTTAGGTCAGGTTTATTTTCACAAGGATTTTTTTTCTCGTGCAGTTTATGTTTCACTGCATGAATCCATTTGAATGAAAGTAATATTGGGGAAAAACATCCACTGTAAACTGTAAGGTACTCAAGGAATAGTTACTTGGCATAAATTAAATACATAAACTCACGCATCTTCAGAACAAACATTTTTATTGAATTTAACTGGTTATCAAAAAGTTTTTAAGATAAACAGAAATTCTATTATTGTTTTCCCTTTGCAGAAAAGTGCACGAGGTCAGCAACCGAAACACGTTAAATCTAGTTCAACAAAAAATGTTGGAAGTTCAAATTTTGAAGCTGGTAATTTTCAAGTTTTTTTTTTCTTTTTGGTAATAGCATATCCGAGCAGAAAACTGAGAAACGGGCCTTGGCCCTCACTCTCCAAATCCCTAAAAGAATTGTTCTTATCATTAAATATAATTCAGCTAATTTGCCATTGTACAGGGAACAGTTCTTTTGTCTTTTGATTTTAACGTGCGATTGTTCGAAAGTTTTGGCTTATATATCTACACCATCATAAATTTTGCACTGTTTGATAAATATTTAGTTATATTTTGTGTTCACAGATGCAAAGTTTTATGACCTTATGTTTCATCATATTATGTTTATAAAAGAAACATAAAACAGTTTATAGGAAACTCTGTTTTGAATATGAAATATAACAGAACACTAACTTTTTACCAGTAATTGTTCTAATTTTTAAGAAATCGTGAACAAGAAACTTGATGAAGCAACAGAACCGTTTATTATTGCTTCGGATTAAAGGACTGAAGCTTGTAAAAATGAATTTTGTTCTCCACTATCCTGCGCGATGTATGTTAAAGGACCAGTGATTTTGGTATCTGTTTAGTGAATTGTGGGTTGCAAATGTTTGTTTCTAATATTATTAACTGGAATTTCGTTTTTCTCAAATTTGGAATTTCGAAAATTTTTCATTTTATTTTTCTTTTCTTTTTTTGCCTCATTCGAAGTCATCTATGCTTCTAAATTTTGACGGCTAGCAAAAAAAATACATCATTTGTTCTACAGTCATAAACTAACGAATATCATTCATTTGTTGATACAATGCATTGCAGATAGGTTTAACAACCAGTGTAAAAAGTCGTTATATGTTCTTTATTTTTTAATATGGAGACACTTTATTATTGACAGTTGGTTTTCTCTGATATCGGTTTTCTCTGATATTTTTTCCCTCAATAAAAAACTAAGTGTTCATCATGATTTATATATAACATGAAATGATATATCTTCTGACATTGTTAAATTTGGCAAATCATCAATCTTGATAGGTTAAGTTTTGCAATTTATCATTCAGTTTACTGGACTGTTATCATCTATCCTGATATCGACTCCAAAATGGAAGTTATTATTAGTGCTTGTAAATTTCCATTTCATTTTTGCGTAGCTGAAATTTTGTAATCAGTGTAAAATTTCCTCTCTGATATTATTTAGGCATATGGTATAAAGATTTTGCATCGTTAGGAATGTGATGTTTTATCAATAACCTATTATCAGAGGTTGAGGTTATGCTATAAACATTCATGTTTTCCATATAAATATCCTTTTTTTTCGTTCCGTAAGAGAATGACAATAAAAAAAGTTTGAGTGGCACCAGTCAATAGTGGCTAGTTTTAACATCATTTTTGGAAAGGGAGGGCTGTTTGACAGTAATTTAGATATCTGTTAATATGCCCCTAAAAGACAATGATAGGTAAAAAAATTGTAGATTGGTGTTTGGTTTTTTTTTTTTTGTTTTAATATTCCCAACAAAAAAAGGTGCTTGTAATTTGTACAAATTATTTCCCTACTGTTTGAAAAAAGGGAACATACTATTATATATGTATATATATTTGAAATTAAACGAAGTATTGGTTTCATTTTTCACTTTTTTGAGAAAAAATTTCATCTACTAACAAAGAGAAGAAAAGGTTTAAAAATGGGTTGGAAATGCGCTGTCTAGTGATTTCGATAATGTAATTAAATGACATTAATCATGACCAATCTTTTTCCTTTTCTTCCCACTGCTAAATCGACTGTGACAAAATTGATTAATCAATTAGTGGCACATAACTCACTGATTAGTTTTATCTACTGGAAATAGGGGATATCAATATCAGGATTAATGTTACTTCATTTATTTTTCATGCTATTTGAAGGAATGTTTCGATTTTTCTCTTTAATTTTATTTTTTAAATTGTCTTTAGGAGAAATATTTGTCTGCTTGCAGTTTTCCACCGTGCAATTAGCACTGTCTCTTTTCTGTTTGAAAATCATTTTAGTTTAAAAAAGATTTTTGTTTCATTCTTTTTATATTACATTCATCTTTCGATGATAATATGATGGAAAAAATTCTAATTCTCCTTTTGTCCTGTTTTTTTTTTCAATGAATTTAAATCAAAGAGATTAAAATGGACGGACAGGAAATGACGAAAGGAGGAAATGCTACGTTACTGTCGTTATTGATTGGTAATAATATTGTTAATAATAATAAGAACAATAACGATGATAATAATAATAGTAACAATGATAATTAATAATAATGATAATAATGAATGGTAATGGTGTGAGTAATGATGACTATTTGCGTTGATAGTAATAGTAATAATAATTTAACAGTAATTAATATTTCAAGTACCAATTAAATTGTCTTTCCCAAGCAATATATATGTATGCCTTTATAACCATAATTCATTGTCATCACTTTCGCATGCTGCTTCTTTGTTCATTGCCATATATTGTTGATGTTATCATCGTTGTCGTTGTCATCGTCATCGTTGTCATCATCATCATTGTCGTCATCGTCATCATCTGTTGCTGTAGCATTTTGTCGAGATTATTTTTGTCCATCTTTAAGAAATATGTTATTGTTGTTATCATACCCGAACGACTTCAGATATATTGTTGATGGTCTTTGAAGAGGGGGGAGAGTAATGAAGTCCCACCCATCTCCGTTTATTACCGACCCATATCACCCATCTTTGTGGGTGCTCCAAAAACTCAATACATTTTACCGCCTATCAGCAACACCTCATTGATGTTTCAACTTCAAGTCTCACTTTTTCATCTTCCTTTTACCTCACTTTATCTATTAGCTGGATTATTGCTTCTCCAAAGCAATAATAACGTTGAAGCGCAGCAAGATCGAGCTGAAGTTAATATTCGTGTTTCTGGCGCATGTGGCACAGGTAAAACAAGAATATTTTTTTTAATTAATTTGAAATTATTTTCCAATAAAAATGCTTGTTTTTTATCTCCCATTTTTCCGAGTAAAATTGTTTGAAAACATTCAAATCGTTAACTTAATCAGGTAATTAATAATAATAATAACAATAATAATAACAGTAATAAGTAATAATAATGATAATAATAGTAGTAATGAATATAATAATAAATATTAGTTAAAAATAAAAATGCGACATAGAAAAGAGTGCAGGATGGTCTGATTTTATTGATGAGCAAATTTAAAAAATATTTAATAATTTTCATTATTTAAATTGAAATAAAGAAGTTTTAAGAAGTGTTGTGAGTTTATGGTTTTGTTTAATAAATTGCAGCGAATGAATGTTTTTTTTTCTTTCCTTTCATATATTTCATTTATTATGATCCAAATTATCTCATAAGTTGACTGCTTCCCACTCACACTCATTCTTACCCACACCAATTTATTTGAAATGCACTCCTACCTATTTCATTCCGTTTCAAATCCATCGTTATCTGTATTAGCTCCTATCAAATCCAATTTCTCATCCGTGTCAACTCATATTTCCCATTCCTTGTTGAATTTAGCTTCTGCTAAACTTCTATCTATATACGCTTGCTTAATTATGTCACATTTATTATCATAACATAAAATATATTCGACTTTTTTTTTTGTGTATGGACATAGCGACCTATCTTGCAAATATCACAGCATTTCATAATTTGCAAAAATTTTTTTGAAATGTGAAACTGCGAAATGGAACTAAATATTCCAATAACTTTTTAATTTGAATAGTATTCTGATTTAACTATACTATTGTGTTTTTTTTTCAAATTTTTTTCTTCAAATAAAGCAAAAAAAAACTGAGTAAAAAATGAAAAAAGCAAAATTTCTCCTACTTTCCAACTAATCTTTTTTTNACGGCTAGCAAAAAAAATACATCATTTGTTCTACAGTCATAAACTAACGAATATCATTCATTTGTTGATACAATGCATTGCAGATAGGTTTAACAACCAGTGTAAAAAGTCGTTATATGTTCTTTATTTTTTAATGGGAGACACTTTATTATTGACAGTTGGTTTTCTCTGATATCGGTTTTCTCTGATATTTTTTCCCTCAATAAAAAACTAAGTGTTCATCATGATTTATATATAACATGAAATGATATATCTTCTGACATTGTTAAATTTGGCAAATCATCAATCTTGATAGGTTAAGTTTTGCAATTTATCATTCAGTTTACTGAGCTGTTATCATCTATCCTGATATCGACTCCAAAATGGAAGTTATTATTAGTGCTTGTAAATTTCCATTTCATTTTTGCGTAGCTGAAATTTTGTAATCAGTGTAAAATTTCCTCTCTGATATTATTTAGGCATATGGTATAAAGATTTTGCATCGTTAGGAATGTGATGTTTTATCAATAACCTATTATCAGAGGTTGAGGTTATGCTATAAACATTCATGTTTTCCATATAAATATCCTTTTTTTTCGTTCCGTAAGAGAATGACAATAAAAAAAGTTTGAGTGGCACCAGTCAATAGTGGCTAGTTTTAACATCATTTTTGGAAAGGGAGGGCTGTTTGACAGTAATTTAGATATCTGTTAATATGCCCCTAAAAGACAATGATAGGTAAAAAAATTGTAGATTGGTGTTTGGTTTTTTTTTTTTGGTTTTAATATTCCCAACAAAAAAAGGTGCTTGTAATTTGTACAAATTATTTCCCTACTGTTTGAAAAAAGGGAACATACTATTTTATATATATATATATATATGTATATATATTTGAAATTAAACGAAGTATTGGTTTCATTTTTCACTTTTTTGAGAAAAAATTTCATCTACTAACAAAGAGAAGAAAAGGTTTAAAAATGGGTTGGAAATGCGCTGTCTAGTGATTTCGATAATGTAATTAAATGACATTAATCATGACCAATCTTTTTCCTTTTCTTCCCACTGCTAAATCGACTGTGACAAAATTGATTAATCAATTAGTGGCACATAACTCACTGATTAGTTTTATCTACTGGAAATAGGGGATATCAATATCAGGATTAATGTTACTTCATTTATTTTTCATGCTATTTGAAGGAATGTTTCGATTTTTCTCTTTAATTTTATTTTTTAAATTGTCTTTAGGAGAAATATTTGTCTGCTTGCAGTTTTCCACCGTGCAATTAGCACTGTCTCTTTTCTGTTTGAAAATCATTTTAGTTTAAAAAAGATTTTTGTTTCATTCTTTTTATATTACATTCATCTTTCGATGATAATATGATGGAAAAAATTCTAATTCTCCTTTTGTCCTGTTTTTTTTTTCAATGAATTTAAATCAAAGAGATTAAAATGGACGGACAGGAAATGACGAAAGGAGGAAATGCTACGTTACTGTCGTTATTGATTGGTAATAATATTGTTAATAATAATAAGAACAATAACGATGATAATAATAATAGTAACAATGATAATTAATAATAATGATAATAATGAATGGTAATGGTGTGAGTAATGATGACTATTTGCGTTGATAGTAATAGTAATAATAATTTAACAGTAATTAATATTTCAAGTACCAATTAAATTGTCTTTCCCAAGCAATATATATGTATGCCTTTATAACCATAATTCATTGTCATCACTTTCGCATGCTGCTTCTTTGTTCATTGCCATATATTGTTGATGTTATCATCGTTGTCGTTGTCATCGTCATCGTTGTCATCATCATCATTGTCGTCATCGTCATCATCTGTTGCTGTAGCATTTTGTCGAGATTATTTTTGTCCATCTTTAAGAAATATGTTATTGTTGTTATCATACCCGAACGACTTCAGATATATTGTTGATGGTCTTTGAAGAGGGGGGAGAGTAATGAAGTCCCACCCATCTCCGTTTATTACCGACCCATATCACCCATCTTTGTGGGTGCTCCAAAAACTCAATACATTTTACCGCCTATCAGCAACACCTCATTGATGTTTCAACTTCAAGTCTCACTTTTTCATCTTCCTTTTACCTCACTTTATCTATTAGCTGGATTATTGCTTCTCCAAAGCAATAATAACGTTGAAGCGCAGCAAGATCGAGCTGAAGTTAATATTCGTGTTTCTGGCGCATGTGGCACAGGTAAAACAAGAATATTTTTTTTAATTAATTTGAAATTATTTTCCAATAAAAATGCTTGTTTTTTATCTCCCATTTTTCCGAGTAAAATTGTTTGAGAACATTCAAATCGTTAACTTAATCAGGTAATTAATAATAATAATAACAATAATAATAACAGTAATAATAATAATAGTAGTAACAATGATAATAATAAATATTAGTTAAAAATAAAAATGCGACATAGAAAAGAGTGCAGGATGGTCTGATTTTATTGATGAGCAAATTTAAAAAATATTTAATAATTTTCATTATTTAAATTGAAATGAAGAAGTTTTAAGAAGTAAGTTTATGGTTTTGTTTAATAAACTGCAGCGAATGAATGTTTTTTTTTTCTCTTTCCTTTCATATATTTCATTTATTATGATCCAAATTATCTCATAAGTTGACTGCTTCCCACTCCACACTCATTCTTACCCACAGCAATTTATTTGAAATGCACTCCCACCTATTTCGTTCCGTTTCAAATCCATCATTATCTGTATTAGCTCCTATCAAATCCAATTTCTCACCCGTGTCAACTCATATTTCCCATTCCTTGTTGAATTTAGCTTCTGCTAAACTTCTATCGCTATATGCTTGCTTAATTATGTCACATTTATTATTATTAACATAAAATATATTCCACTTTCCCACATGCTATGTATATGGACATAGCGACCTATCTTGCAAATATCACAGCATTTCATAATTTGCAAAAATTTTTTTGAAATGTGAAACTGTGAAATGAAACTAAATATTCCAATAACTTTTTAATTTGAATAGTATTCTGATTTAACTGTACTATTGTGTTTTTTTTTTCAAATTTTTTTCTTCAAATAAAGCAAAAAAAACAGTAAAAAATGAAAAAAGCAAAATTTCTCCTACTTTCCAACTAATCTTTTTTTCCTTTCTAATAAAATTATTTAACAGATGAAAGAAAAGCGAGGTAATGCAATAAAGTACTAGTAATAAAAACTCCTTTATTATTCAATTCTTTTCTTTTATGATTCATTTTTTTCTTTTTATAAATTATATTTTGTTTACCAGACAACAACTGCATAATGAAAAGTGGAAAAGTTATGCAATGAAGAGAAGAAATTTTTGAAGTTTTTGCTAAATAATTTTTTGAAATGAGCAATATTAATTGAATTTCTTCTTGTTCTAACCAAAATTTAAAGGATATTGAAGTAAAAACAAAGACAAAATGTATCTTTTATCTTTCATTCAAGAATTTCAGGTTATGTTATCCGAATGAACTTTTTTTTTTTTTGACCATTTATTCTCATATCTTTTGTGATCAGTCATTTTCATCTTATTAGAAATGTAGCAAAATTGAATAAAAAAAGAAAAAGGGAAGGGGAAATAAGAAGCAACTAGAATACAAATGCAAATTCCTTACTATACCACAGCAAAAGAAATCCTGGGTGAAATCAATAATTTTCATTTTTATTTTTTAATTAAAATAATTACATTTCAAAGAATTAATGAGTTTTAATCTTTAATGTTTCTGTCTTAATGTCTTAATAATGTATAATATTAAAAATGAAAAAGTTTGTCTTCCATTTTTTTCTAGAAAAATTATATATTGTAAGCATGTAGGAAAATGAAATTGAATAATTGTTTGAAATAATTCATTTCCATAAAAGATAGAGAAACTCTTCGATCTTTCACTATTTTCAAAAACAAATAAGGGAATTCGTTTTTCCGGATTATCTCTTTTTATAAGCAAATTTTCTACCGGTTCAAGTATATTAAAAAAATATATATTGTAAATATTGTGCTACGAGCCTTCCTTTCTCGGTTTTTACGGTGATTGAAATTTAAGCTTTAGCAGTAATTTGTGTTACTAATTAGCTAGTTTTTCGCCCTTTGATAACATTAGTTTCATTTTTTTTTTGTGAGAAGTTGTAGATTTTCAATTTTTTCATTAAATTTTCCTCATTAAACTCTAACTCGTTGTTTAACTTATTAGCTGAGGTAGTAATTGAGCTTAATTTAAGTGATAAAATCTTTCAAAGTGGTTTCAAAAGTGAAATCAAATAAACAAATCAACAAATAAAAGTGGCATAATTATTAATCTAATCACATCTAATCAAACTTTCTATTTAATCATGCGTATGTATGAAACATATTTGCTTTAATAGAGCTTAAATTGATAAACCACTCTTTCACCTTTAAGGTTGTCACTGTTGACAAATTAATAAATTTTAATATTTCCAGTTTTCGTCTCTTATTTATTGCTACCAATTGTAAAGTAGCTGCTGATTGCTGAAATAAAATCAGTAATATACAATTTAAATGGTTTTAAAATTTAAATGATTCCCTTCATCACCTTGAAAAATTTTTTATTTTAAAATATATTTTAATCTGATGAAAAGTGCGTATCTCACAAAGCATTAGAATATGTGAATTTAATAAGTTAATTTGTTTGACAAATTAATTTGATAAATTAATTTAGTAATTCGGCTGATTCAAAATTGATAAATTTATGATTTAAAACAAAACAAGCAAAATGCAGGANAATGAGCAATATTAATTGAATTTCTTCTTGTTCTAACCAAAATTTAAAGGATATTGAAGTAAAAACAAAGACAAAATGTATCTTTTATCTTTCATTCAAGAATTTCAGGTTATGTTATCCGAATGAACTTTTTTTTTTTTTGACCATTTATTCTCATATCTTTTGTGATCAGTCATTTTCATCTTATTAGAAATGTAGCAAAATTGAATAAAAAAAGAAAAAGGGAAGGGGAAATAAGAAGCAACTAGAATACAAATGCAAATTCCTTACTATACCACAGCAAAAGAAATCCTGGGTGAAATCAATAATTTTCATTTTTATTTTTTAATTAAAATAATTACATTTCAAAGAATTAATGAGTTTTAATCTTTAATGTTTCTGTCTTAATGTCTTAATAATGTATAATATTAAAAATGAAAAAGTTTGTCTTCCATTTTTTTCTAGAAAAATTATATATTGTAAGCATGTAGGAAAATGAAATTGAATAATCGTTTGAAATAATTCATTTCCATAAAATATAGAGAAACTCTTCGATCTTTCACTATTTTCAAAAACAAATAAGGGAATTCGTTTTTCCGGATTATCTCTTTTTTATAAGCAAATTTTCTACCGGTTTAAGTATATTAAAAAAATATATATTGTAAATATTGTGCTACGAGCCTTCCTTTCTCGGTTTTTACGGTGATTGAAATTTAAGCTTTAGCAGTAATTTGTGTTACTAATTAGCTAGTTTTTCGCCCTTTGATAACATTAGTTTCATTTTTTTTTTGTGAGAAGTTGTAAATTTTCAATTTTTTCATTAAATTTTCCTCATTAAATTCTAACTCGTTGTTTAACTTATTAGCTGAGGTAGTAATTGAGCTTAATTTAAGTGATAAAATTTTTCAAAGTAGTTTCAAAAGTGAAATCAAATAAACAAATCAACAAATAAAAGTGGCATAATTATTAATCTAATCACATCTAATCAAACTTTCTATTTAATCATGCGTATGTATGCAACATATTTGCTTTAATAGAGCTTAAATTGATAAACCACTCTTTCACCTTTAAGTTTGTCACTGTTGACAAATTAATAAATTTTAATATTTCCAGTTTTCGTCTCTTATTTATTGCTACCAACTGTAAAGTAGTTGCTGATCGCTGAAATAAAATCAGTAATATACAATTTAAATGGTTTTAAAATTTAAATGATTTCCTTCATCACCTTGAAAAATTTTTTATTTTAAAATATATATTAATCTGATGAAAAGTGCGTATCTCATAAAGCATTAGAATATGTGAATTAAATAAGTTAATTTGTTTGACAAATTAATTTGATAAATTAATTTAGTAATTCGGTTGATTCAAAATTGATAAATTTATGACTTAAAACAAAACAAGTAAAATGCAGGAGAGAGTGAAAATCTGATAAAATTTTGGTCTCAATAATCAATTTTATTTTTTGATTTAAATTGAAATAAATTTCACTAAACTGCAAAAGATGTTATTGCTGGAAGAAATAATGCATGCCTTTCTGAAATTCACTTTTTTTGTTGCAATGGAATAGTTTATTTCTATTTCAAATTCAAATTTCAGCTTACTTATCAAGGCGAGGCATTGATCCGGTAAAATATCGGCCGAAAATTCGATTTAGTCCCGATCAGATTTTACTAACACCCAAAAATCCTACCATACCAGGATGCATCAAAATTAAAGCACTTGGTGTTGAAGTTATACGACCAGTAAGAAATCTAGTCGCTGAAATTGAAATGCGAATCGGTGGTATACCGGATCCAACTTATCCTACATTACCATGTTCGGAAAAAGTTAACAGTAAAATTAATCAGTGCCCATGTGGAAGATTGGAAAATACTTGGTATTAATTTAATTTTAATTTTTTTTTTCAAAAATAAGATGAAATAGTTAATAGCAAAAAAAATCTTCACAAAATATTTCTTCAAAAAAAAGATATATGTCATACGTGTGTACAATATATAGATTATCCATTTCAGTATTCAATTGTTCAAAGTTTAAATTATCATTCAGACAGAAAAGAATTAAAAAATGTAGAGAAAAGCGGAAAAACAAAACATCCCAAGCAGGAATCTTAACTTTTAAATAAAATAATATTCAAGATAAAGGGTTCAAATTAAAGATTTAAATAAATTAATATTCAAGATTCATTTTACAAAAAGGTGAGAAAATAACAAATAAAATTGTCCGTTCTGCTAAATATGAAAAATTGTGCTTAAATAAAACGGAACGAAAAACATATCTGTGCTAGTTGACATTGATAAATTAGAGCGTAATATTTCATTCATTTCATTCTTAATTGTTTGAGAAGAAATTTTTTTTTTCTTCCCCACTATTGCTAGAATTGATTACAGTATTTTTTGCGATTTCTGTAAACAAATGCGAAATCAAACAACACGTCATGGCAGTTCACAAGCACAAACGATACAAAAACTTATTGATAATGATTGTCTCTGTGAGGTATGTTGTTTTTTATTTTCAAATTACTTAATTAATTAGTGAACAAAATAATCAATCTAACCAACTCTAATTGGCTTTGTACATCCTAATATTTTATGCAAGTTAACATGCATAAATGTAGTAGTAATAAATGTTCCGATGTCGTGATGAAAGAAGTAAACTAATTATGCTAATTAAATATTCTGAAATCTAAAGGCAATCCCTCGATTACCGAAAATCATTGATGCTAATTTAGCATTTATTAATTATAAATCATTGATATTGATTACTCTGATCTTATTATTGCTGATTAAAAGTTGTTCAGCTTAGTTGTTACTAGCAATTTAAAAGTAATTATATAAAATCATTTGACATTGATCTTTTTAAATGATTGATGATTAAATTTGCCATGCATATTTTGCACAATATTGAAATGTCTGACCATTTAAAGTTGTAAGTGTTGACATTTTAAAGTGCAGGAATGGGAATTTTTGAAATTTCACTACAAACGAATTAATCACTTAATTTTCTGTGCATGCTACCGCAGTCTACGTGAAATAATTTCTCTAAAACAACATTTTAGTAGTATTCATAATTAATTAGCAACTAAATAAACTTTTCATTTTTTTTTTATTTAATTTTCTTAAAATTTAACAGTCATTTTTTCCCATATTCATAATTAGAAGCAGTTCTGTCACATATATTCAATTTAATCAAATATTAAGAAAAAGATCTTGCTATAATGCTAATGGCATGAAATACTTACTGATCAATTTTTGTTTCGAAATTATTGAAAAACTTATCTGAAAAATCGGTAAGAAATTTTTCCAAAAAAATTTTTTTTGATTTGTGTTTTAGAAGTTAATGAAACCTTTAGTGGAGTTTCACAAGGTGAAAAAAAAAAACGGCTGGAATCTTTAATTACATTTATATCGTTTATTCTTTTGTACTGCTATTATAATTCTTTATGATTATAATTATTTAACTGCATCAGTATTTATTTATTCTTCAATGAAACATAAAATCAAATGAATAACATATGCCATTAACAGTGAAACAATTTGGTAGTAAAATTTATTTAGTGCAAAACTCGTAATTGATTTGTTTTTTCTATTGAATAGTTATATTTGCTCCGCAGTCATAATATTAGGAAAATAACGAATTTCAAATCGATGAAAATTTAAAATTTTATTATCGACATTTTTGTGTCTGTATGTTCACACAACATATAATCAACATAATATCAGTCCCTTATCATATTTATTTATCACACTCAAAATTTTTTCTCGCACATTATGCATCCTAAAATGCTTACAGAATATAATAAAATCATAATTCATGTGAAAATTTTTAAAGATTTTTCTTTGATGAAAAAAAAAATGTTTCATATTTTAAATATATGATTAAGTAAGAACATTAAATAAGAAATTTTGCGTATGATATTACTAATTAATTCATAAATTAGAAGAATAATTTTTTTGTCTGATTCATAAATTATAAGAGTAATTTCTTTTTGTGTAAAATTAGTAAATATCAAACGGTTTTTTTTTTCATACTTTTTATTATTTACTTCTCACACTGCATATTATAAGTAAATAATAAATGTTTTATAAATCAGTCGATAAAAAGGAAAAAAATATGATTATTAGATGACTACTCATTAACGCTTAATTAGTGGATTTATATTTATTGTTATTTAGTAGAATTTCTTTTCATATTATAATTTTTAGATCAAATACGATTTTAAGATGACAAAAAAGAAAGAAGGGAGCGCTTTTATATTTTTGGTTGATAAAAAATAAATACGGAAATGAGTAATCAAATAAGAATAAATTTAGATTTTATAATTTTATTGTAGGAGAATTATTTTAAGTATTACTAGAAGCATTTCATTGATTTTAAAAGTTTCAGTCGTTGTTTTTTCATCAAATTTTATTTCTATTTTTAGGTGATGCAACCGGGTTTCTATGATATTGAAACAGAAATGTGTACACCAGAACTGGATGATGTCAAGGAATACATACCACCAGAAATTGAAAAAAACATAGTTGAAAAACGACCGGTACCAAATTTCTTCCTCAATTTTTTAAATTCATATTCAATAAAATTATTTCAAAATAATTGATTACTTTTATTTCTTGTTCTTAACTGGAAACATATTTTCATTTAAAAATGTACTATTAAAATAATTTCTTTAACAGAATAAGGCATTAATTATTTCATAAAACTGAGTAAATTAGAAAACTTTGTTAAAGAATCATATATGATTTGACAAATTTATATCATCGTTAAAAAAAACTTTTGGTTTTGAATTTATTTACATTTATATGTTTAAAAGCATCCTCACCAAAATAAAAGTTATAATTTTATTTATGTAAAGTTTTATTGCTACTTGTTTTATCATCTATTATAAGCAGTTAGTATCAGTAGGAATTAAAAAATGTTTCATATCGAAGTGGAATTAGTCAAACAAATGATAAGGTTAGTCATGTTTACGATTAATCAATAAATTATATTAAGTAAGAAAAAATAGAACCCTCGGGTAACATTAACCAAACAATAGTAGGGTTTGATTAAAAGTAGGGCTTATCATAGCTGAAGACGAACTGAAAATGGCAGTTAACAATTGTTTTCTTCTTTTTTTTTTGCCAATTATTTCAATTTGATCAAAAATTAAGACTTAGAAATGGCATATTGTAAGCTTAAATTAATCATTTATCAGTAGTTTTTATCTTTCAGATTTCGATGTTTATCACTGTTTATCTGATGGATTACGAACAGAATGGCAAAGAATCGTACATTTCGGAATTCGGAAAAGCTTTATTACGGCGGCGTATGGCGCAAAATACGATAGCATGTTTTTTAATGGGAATTGATGTGAAAATTGCGTAATAACTTAGTTTAATTTAAATTTTCTTATGTTCTTATTTTTAAAAAATTTCTATCATTTCCTTTCATTCCTTTTTCTTTTTCTCTTTTTTATTCTTTTTCTTCTCCTTCGCTCCATCTCGCAATTGTTTAAGCAGAAATAATTTTGAAAAATTTTTTTTTCTTTGATTTTTGGAGTCGTCCTATTTATTTCAAACTTTTCCATGGATATATGTATATACATATATATAACATTAATTGTATTGTTGTCAGTTTCGTTATTTACTTATTGATCATACTTAATTTGTCTTTTTTTTGTTAGAATGATGGATTTTTTTTTTTCAATTAATTATCACTTATATTTAACATATAACATAGTTTGTACTTTTGTAAAAGTTTTGGCAGTAAAAAATTATCATTTCGTTAAAAAGTTTTGAGTGAAGAATATTTGAGTAGATGTTTGCAATACAGGAATGCTATTCAATATCAAGATTCAATACCGAAATTCATGAATCCTTTGTTTCTGTTTTTCTTTTCATTTTAAAAGCAATCATGACTTGTTTTCTGGTAATTGACTATACAAATAGTGGCTCTTCATCATTATTAGGAATAAAATTAATTAATAATTGATTAGAACAATATCATTCTAAAGTATTTTTCTGAGAAATTTCATCTCAAATCAATTTATTTTTATGTTTTTCAATTATATTAAGTTGAGCCCAAAAATTGCTATAAAATTTAGGTATTAGAGAAATATATGTTATTGAAGTTTTAAATTTCTTTAAGATAGATTTATTTAAAGTGATGAGCAAAAACACTGTAATAAGTCATAGTCTAAAGTAATGCTGACTAGGCTGTTTATAAATTTATGCCTGAATATACGTCACTGTACGGTAAAATATGTCTTCCAGCGAAACATTATTCTATATTGAGTGGTATTATCACATTTTTCAGTTAACTGATGCATCCAATTTTTTTAATTCATTGATCCATTTGATTTTGCGAATAAAAATTTATAATAACAAAGCGGAAATTTCATTCAGCAAAAAAAAAGTAAAGTAAAATTTGAAATTTTTCCTTAAATCTTTTATAAAATAAAAAAATTAGGAGTTAAAATGAAATAATTTATAGCAAAAGACTGAAAAATACCACTAACACTTTCTATTCTAGCAATTTCAGTTTTCATATTCAACGCATATTTATATTTCAATAAATTTCAAGCTGTTTTTTTTTTATTTTCATGCAAAAGAGTCAAGATTTGATTTCTTAAACAATTCGTCGCAGAAGCAGTGTATTTTACATGTTTGTTGATAAAGAAAGCAGTTTATTGCTATAGCATTTTGAAAATTTTCCTACTATCTGATGTATTGTTTTTAATCTAATAGGTTATTTCTGGGTAACTGGGTGTTCGAGATTAACTTCAGTTTCTTGTTAATTTGAACTTAAAGGTCAGAAACTTCCTTATAGATGAGCATTTTGTCCTGAATTGATGAAAATCATAAATTACGGAAACTATAGAAAAAATTTCAAAATGGATTTTGAATTTTGGATAGATCAGTCTTTTTATAATGCTAAGATACTAATTAGATCTCTTAATTAGTTCATGACAAATCTGTGCTATAAATCTTATATGATAGACAGCTTTATTATTCTGAAGCCTTTTTTGTCTTGGTGAAACTTCTTTGTCGTGGACAAAGCTTGCGTGTCCTTGTGGAGTTGTTAGTTGTGCTTGTAGTAGCACATGCCTCCGATAGAATCTCCTAACCAAACAACTCAGACAAAATGTGCAAATGGGTAGATTGGGCCCATTAGTTTTCAGAAAATCACCTGAGAGGACAATTTTCTGACTTTAAATTCGGCAGACAGAGCTGGTCAGTCTTGAAAAATCATACCAGAAGAATGGCATTTAAAAAAAACCTGCAACTTCTCTATCTATGGAGTCGGAATCAAACTACCACCTCAGCAATAAGCTTTCATTTTCGGAAAACACTCCATCAACATAGATTTGATGAAATTTGATTCAAGCAAAATTTTCCAAACATGTGGACAACGAGTGAACAACATATATATTATTCACATGGTTGGTTAGGAATTCATTGCCAATCAACTACAAATTTCTTATTACAGCAAGGACAAATTTTAATCTATGATTGAAGAATGTTCTTTACATACTATACGAGTGATCCTTGCATGAGACCGTGTATAAACTGCTACCTTAATTAACGTTAAGTTCTTTCTTCTTGCATTCTCGAAGTTTCTTTTTTTTTTTTTTTGAGGAATACTGAATGGAATACCAGAAGTCCATTTACAAATGCCGTTTGATGTGACGCTAAATAATAATGCAAAAATAGTAGTAATAAGTTTTCTGTTACTGTTCTTACTTTTGTACTTCCTCGTTTATTGAGTCTTTCCACTTCTAATTCTTAGAGCAATCGGTTCTTCTAGTTCCCTCATTTGTGTAGATTGATCTTCTAGGCAATCTGAATTGTCTATACCTAAGGGATGAAGCATATTTATTGATTTATTGAATGTTCCATTTGGCGTTTGTATAACTGCGCATCTTATTTTTCCATCCCATTCTCGTTTGATTTTCTTTATTCTGGTTAATTTCCACAAACCGCGAGATGTTTCAAGCGTAAAACTATTTCATTCTTATATGGAATTCGTTTTTCTACATCTCTAAGGGAAATTAGTTCTCTCCATATTTTCCAAAAAATATCTAATTCGATGAAAGTATTGGACCAATAGTTGATTATTAGGGTTCGTTTTGATCACTTTTATAATTACTCGTTGGTATATCTGAAGCATTAGGCGAGATAAAATTAATTGGTCGAATGACTCTGTCGTCGTCAAAACCTACGTATGTTAAAGGACAAAGCATTCCTTTTTATCTCCGTTCTCAGACTTACCAATTCTTTTTCTTTAAAAGTTTCCTCTTTATTGCTCTTCTTAGAGTCTTTTTGATAAGTCAAATAATCCGTTCGTAGGTGTCGTATTTTTACATACCATACCTTTTGCGCCCAGTGTTTTTTTTTTTCATGATAATTTTAAGTACCATTGAAACTGATCGGCGTTATCGCTTAGGACTAGCCTTGGATATTCGCGTTCAGTGACAAATCTCAGGACATGCAAAAAATTCTCGCCATTCCAAGATGCACTATTGTGGTAGTAAAACACATAACAAGAGCTATCCATCTTTTAACTGTTCCAATATCATCAGACTTAACTAAAGAGGACCCAAGTAATCTAAAGCGACTTGTTCGAAGGTTCTTGATCGTTTTTAGGAAGGTTTTGCATTGCTAGTAGTTTGAACGATTTGGCTCTCCATCGCTTACAACCTTTACATGAAGATATGACGCATTTGTATCCAAAATTTGCGCCCTAATTCACATAAGGTGCGAGCGATTCTCACGTGATTCACGTCGTATCTCCATAATTTGTTAGCTTCATCCTCTATTTATCTATTTCCTCTTCCGCTATTCCTTCCGATTGAATTTGCTTGACCAATCTTCATTTGCTATATCTTTTTTGATCATGTAATTAATTTCCTTTGGTAGATAATGATCGTAACCAAGGCAATTCCTTTTTGGCGTTTAGTTTGATAAATCGGAGAGCTTACACAATTGTTCTCAATAATCTTATCCATTTACTAAAATAGTATACGCGTTTCTTTGTATTAACGCTTCTGCAAATTTATAACTGCACCATATACAAATTTACATTGTGGCCAGTCTGATTGTTTGTAATTTCGGATTTTATTCGCTCGGTAAACACAAATTTTGTCTTCCGTATTCTTTCGACTTAGTTTTGCACAAATCGTGGAAGTAATTTTGTATAATTTTTGATCCAATAGAGAGCACATTTCGAGTCTGATCACAGTGTAACAGGGTTATTTTCCAAAATTGTTTTAGTATGAACTGCGCTGCTTTTAATATAGATAATAATTCAAATTGAAATATAGATATACTTTTAGTTAGAGCAATTCGGGATTTGACATAAATCAAAAATGACTTTGAATTTATAGTCCCATAGATTGAGTTCATACATAGTTGCAAAATACACAACGTTCGCAAATACATGGATTTCCATTTGTGGTGAATATATTATTGGAAATCTTGACAAATCTATTACAATTGTTGGCCATTCCTTAATGCGCTGTATTGCTGTTCGTTTTCTTCATTTAAAACTTAATCCCAAGATTTGTTTTTTTTTTTTCCATAAATGTTGGATAAATAATTTGAGTCGTGTATCGTTGAAGAAACTAAGAAACTTAATGGATCATATTGTAAAATAACAAACTTTAGAATCGTTCTTCTAGTTAATATCTTTTCAACCATGGTTTTAATATTATACGGATGACATCTGCGTCATGAATCAATTTGATACCTAAAAAAACTTATTTTTTCGCTTCACTTCAATCTTATTCTCTCGTGAAATTCTTCATCTTTAGAAATTTTCTGATATTCATTGAGGTTGCTTCAAAAACTCTTCTTTTCCTTGTGTAGAGAAAATTTTTCTAAAGATGAAGAATATTGAGCTTCTTAATAGAGCTTCTTCTGTTCCACCAGCAAATACTGTGATACATCTACAAATAGATTCTTTCTTATCTTTCACTGCCATAATTTTTCAGATGGCAATTCAATGTAGCTAATAATTAGTAAGGAAGGTGATGATATCATTCCAAAAGGAACTCTTTTGAAGCGATAACATTTTATATTTTCATCTATTATCACTATCCGCATTATTCTGATAGCATTATTCTTAGTCTGATAGTATCTGATAGCATTACTGGACTTCGATACAATACTTCGTCCAAACCCTTAAAGCCACTGAGATGTGTTAAAGCATCATAAATAAATCTCAATTTTGTTGTACACTTACTAGAACTTAGTATTTTATGCTGTGGTAAGTAGTGCATAACTTCTACCTTTTGATGTACTTCTTCAATTATACCTGATTGTATTAATCCTTAATTGTTTCAAACGAAGTAGTTGACCAAATTATTTTGTGATATTTTCCACACTACACTTTTTCAATCAAACAGATCATGACAAAATCTGAATAAGCAATTTGCTAACTTTGTACAAATTGAAATATATTTGCGGAAATACCAATCAAAAATCTAAATTACTCTCTAAATACATTTTTCATTCTCACTTTTTATTTGTTTCATTTTTCATCATTTAAAAATCGTACACCGAGAATTAATTCCGATTTTTGCAATCCTTTTTAAAAATTTTTGCTTCCTATATTGTTATTTCTATGTTTTCAATGCATTTTCGATGATAAAAGCGAAAAAGAAAGTGAACGTATAGAAACTGATAAAAATATACGTATAAGGATGAATATTACTAATATTTCTCTTTTGCAAATTGAAGAAAAGATTAAAAAAAAATTTGCAAAAGGCAAGAAATCTTTGTATTTTTTCTCGTTTCCTCTTTTTGACTCTTTTTTCCAAAGTGTTTGCAATTATTGCGTAGTTTTTACAATTTCTTTTTTTTTTTTTTGTTTAACGTGGTGATCAGATCAGCAGCTTAGCAGTAAGATTTTCGGCTTTACCTTAATTTTTCTTAATCATCTAGGATTTAAAAGTTATTATTGCCTGTTTTCCTTGTTCCCAGCTTCTTGTAATTATTTATAATTTCAAATTATTTTACATTTTACATCACCACATTTCCTTATCCTTTTTCCCTTTTTCATTTTTTCTTCCATTCATTTTCAGTATTATTTGCATAAAATGTACTAAAATACGAATTATTAGTGTTTCGCTACCAAATGGCCGGTCATTGCTCTTATATATAATTTGTTGCTTGATGATTGAATTATTAAATGTTTAAAATTTTGTAATTACATCGAAAATTTATTTTTCACATTCATTTCATTTCTCACTGAAAACTGCTCTAGGTCTTTCATTTAATTAAGATTGCAGAAATAATGAATTAAGGTTGAAAAGGAAAATATTTTTGAAAATATTCCTATATTTCACTTTATCATTTGTTATCGTAATTATGTTGATTTTTCTAAATTGGAAATCATATTCAATTTAATATGGAAAGCGCAATTCATGTAGCTACGTACAAGGTTGGTTATTCATATTGTTATTGAATAATAAATAAGGTGTAGTTATGATTTTAAAATAATATATTGTAATGATGTAAAGGATTAGCTATGATTGTGAAAAAAAGAACTAAAAAATATCAAAGCATTTCACAATAATTATGTTTCAGAAGTTTTAAGTAAACATTAACAAAGTACCTTATTTAAAATTGAATTTGCTAGTCCTTGAGTAAAGCTAAAATTTTTTTCAGGACACCTACAGAGTTACAATTCTGTCAATATTATCAGGTAACTAAGCTTGAAATGAAAGAATTGATAGCTCTGAGGTATTGGTGAAATATTTTAAGCATGATAGGAAAATGATTATTTTTACACACAATAATGATGCTTAAGAATTGTTCGGAATTTGAAGGTAATTTGAGAGTAGACAAGAGAGGACCAGAGCTTGAAAAGCAACTTGATAAGCCTAGCTGTTATATCATTAGTGGTCGAACGAACAAAATTAACTTTTCGAAAATTAACAGCTGATTTCAGCGTTTAAGTGTTGGTAATGAAACAGATGATCAATTTACATTTTTGGAGAAATCACGCATGCATAGCAACCACTACGTAATTTCCTTTTTTTTTTTGAGAAGTTTGTCGGACAGTACGAAAAAACATGAAATCCATGTGCATTATATTAAAAAAAAAATTCTTTAAAAGTCCGTTAAGATTTCAAATCCAAAGTTGTTCAAGTCAAATATGATAAATTCTTTAAAATATGTACATTCTAATAATAAAGGCACCTAATTTGAATATATACATTCAAAGATACTTGTACAAAATGTACAAAATTCATGCTTTGTACTATTCATTTTAACATGAATAAAAGAAGGTAACCGATGTTATTAATAAATTTTTTGTTTAGGATATGTGATACTTGAAATATCAGAAATGATTTAGGCAACAATTCTATTATTTTGTCATTTGCATATCGCAGTTATCAGCAGCATCTTGTAGCACACATTTTATCAAATTTTTATCAATGCATAAACAATAAATCAATAAACATGACGATATATTGATTTGACTACTGTACTAAAGTGAGTAAATAATTGCTATTAATAGAGAAAATAATAGCAAGGTGAAGTGGGTAAGTATGCATTCATTAAGTTAGCAGTGTCTATCAATTTCTATGCTTAGTGAGCCATCATTTCTTCCTGATCCGGTCAATAATTTCTTGTCTATTTCTTTTTTTTCCTTGAATACATTATGATTACTGATAATTCAGTACTTATCGTCTTATGTATTTTTTTGTGCTGTATTGTAATTAAATGGAAATAAAAGTATCACTATTTTTTAGTCCTTTCAAAATTTCATCTAAATTCAAATTCAATTTTAAATGGAAATTGAGGAGCAAGTCAAGTCGAAATTGACATTATCATTACTTTCCAATTCAAAGAAAAAAAAACTCGAATCTGAATCCTAAGTTTAAATTTGATCCAAACTGAAAAAAAAAAATTGTTACTGATGCCTGCAAATTTATTCAGAAAGATTATTGTGTAAGATTAACGCGAAACAAATATCCAGTATTTATGTATGTTCGCCATTTTTGAGAAAAGTAAAAAACATTTATTTCCATCTTTGAACTATCGTGACCTATTCGAGTTATTTAAGAAAAATAAAATTGAGGACAATATTTAATAATTTGTATAATTTAACAAGATAGAATAAAATATTTGGTAAATATCAAAAGTAACAATTAATGAAATTTTTTTTCCGAAACCGTTAATAGATTTTTTGTTTTGTTTTTTTCAAAAGTTTCTCTATAAGAAAGTATTTCAAAGCAAAAATTCATCACTAATTTCATTTCTCTCGCATTACGAATTAATTTTTAACATGAATCATAATATACTGCAACTAGCTGAATCATGTATGAGTCAGCGACCTAATGTTACGACCTGTTGGTTCGTTTGCTTTCAGATATACAAATTTTTGTTTCAAATACGAATTTAGAACTATGAGGAACAATACATTGTGTTACAATCATTATATAACTGTTTTATAATTTAATTATATATTATATTTGAATTATAAAAAGTTTCAGAATTTCAAAACATTTTATTTTAGTCATTAGAAATTTACTATTTAAAATCAAAATATGAAAGTGAAAAAACAGAATGACTTAATAATAGAATTCCATAAGTTCATTGCGTTTTTAACTTTTTATTGTAATATATGCAAGAATTTTGACTCAACAATGCTTGTAAATGCTGAGTTGTTGATTTGGAAAAAATTGAAAATTGGCAGTTTTGCACAAATTTTTTTATGAGAAATAATTTTTTGTGCTATTCAAAATTTTGTATTATTCAAAAATTCTTGAGAAAGATAGGAAACAAAAATGAAAAAAAAGAATAGGGAAGAATAATTCCTCAAATTTTCACTTTTTTACTTGATATATAATTATTAAGAGAAGCATTCATTTGCTTTGATTGCTAATATTTGAAGGTGCCAATATCTTAAAGTAATACTTGAAAAAATTTGATTTCATTTACATTCCTCTTAATGCTGTTGAATTTAATTACCGTATTTAAAAGATATGTCCAAATTGTACGAATGATTTATGCAATTAAAGTTTTAACTTTCATCTTCATTGCTTTTACTTCTCAAAAGAATTTGAAATACTTCCGAAAATTTTATTTGAAGGATAAAATTTAACTATATAAATGAATGAAAGAAAGAAAGAAAAGGAAACGGAAGGAAAAATTGCTTCAGGCAAAGCAAAAAAAAAAAAAGGAAAAGAAACAGGAAAAATAAAAATTGAAAATTAAAAATGAAAAAACTGGAAGACAACAATTTGTTAAAGAGAAACGGTTAGTTCTCCTTCTTCTTCTTCCGCTTCGTCTTCATTCTGTGCTAATTAATTTGTGACGTTAGCGATTCATTTACCGCTTAAAGCAAAAATATAAAACTATATGCACGTTCATTATTTATTTTCTAAAATGTCAAATAATCATGGAAAAAGTTATTGAAAATACTACTGTCTTTTAAAATTAAAGTGTCAAAAAAAAAACCACGGAGGGAAAAGAACTGTAAAAAATGAACATTTAGATTAAATTTTATATTAAAATTAATCATTGTTACGCATAAATTTTGCAACATTAATGGTTTTTTTCGTTTTAAATCTTGTCTGAAAAAAAATATATATACATACCGAATTTTTGTTTCGGAAACTGGAATGTTTGTTTGTCCTTTTATTTTCTTTTATTATTATTCATTTATTTTTTCGATATTTTTAAAGGAAATCACTGGTACAAATGTAGAAAGTGAAAACGAAATCCCGGAGATATGAAGCAAGCATACTACATCAAAATAACTTAATCAGAAATATTGAATAACATAATCAGAAATATTGTAATGGAAATTCATCGAATGATAAAAAAAATATATAGCACAATCTATATTTATATGAGGAAACGAATATGACCTATATTGAGATGCTAAGTTTAATTCATTATAAGCATTTAATGCTAATAATATTGTTTTGTTTCAATATCTGTTAATATGTTTTGTTTTTGTTTGTGTTTTAATGATGTATCATCATTAGAATATATGATGAATTAAATCATTCTAGATTTAGATAGTAGGACGTTAATTTGTTTTTTAAAAAAAATGTAGAAAAAAAAAGTGGAAAAAAATATTTAAACTGATTAATTAGTTTTTCTCAAATTTTGATCGCATTTATTATAATTGTCGCATAGCATAATCGGTTCAGTGCAGGAGCTGATGAAAAATTGTACTTTTTTTGATTGTTAAACACTACAGTCATTGATTTTTACTTATTCAGAAAGTTGTACCTTCTCAACTTTCAAATTGTTTTTTTATTTTTTATTTTTTTTTTTAAAGAAAAAAAGCAAAACGAAATCAATCATTATATCATACGTCACACATGCGAACGAATATAATGACCTGTTATTTTCAAATTATCAATTAACAACAGTTTTAAACAGAATCATCATTAAATCACATATATTACCATTTCAATTGAATTTTTGGCTTTGAGGATTAGTTTTGTGGAAATAACATAATATTTAAGCGTGAAATTGGACATTTCATAAGAAAATTGGCCTCAAAAAGTTTGTATTTTACTCTATTGCTGTCATTTTTTTTTTTTGTTTTTTTTTCCAAAGCGTAATTTAAAAATTTCAAAAGCGAAATATTCAATTCGTTTTTTGCACCCTTTTACATAATTTGGCAATAAAAGTTACGCTTAAAGATTAATTTCAAAGATTCAGTAGCCAGGAAGAAAGGCAAAATGTTTTACGTTGAATTGTTGCTCTAAATTTAATTGTGCATTTAATTGTCTTGTATTTTAATAAATCGCATTTTTTTGCCAATTAAAGCTAAAAGATTTATTGTTGATGAGATTTTAAAATTATAAAATCTGAAATTATTTATTTATAATTTCCAAAATGAAAAAAGAGCAAATTTTATTTTTTATATTTAAAAATTTTCACTCCTTTTTCTTCTTTTAAATTTTATTCCGCACTTTCTTCCTTTTCATGTTATCTTATTGTAAAAAAGGTTAAAAAAGATGAAATATTTCATTCCAATATTAATAATATAAAGTGAAATTATTATGGATACATTTCCTTCTTTAACTTTCTATGAAATGAAAAAGAATCAAAGAGTGATAGATTGATGATAAAAAAGCGTTGCCTAATAGAGAAAACTGATAATTTGAACTTCGACTGAAATTTTACAATTAACTTCACAGTTATGTACACTATCATCCTATTTCCTTTTTTTTTTTTTTTTTGTTACATTGAAAATCGGGTCATTCAACTCATACGTAGTTCCTCTTCTTCCATTTCTTTTAATTAGAAATTTTCAAACTTTTTTTTCTTTCAATTTGAACAACGATATATATTCACATAGTGGAATGTTAGTCGATTTCGACAGTTATGCACTATTATTATAACCACTATTTTTAAACAAATAACTCGTTTTTATTTAAATCATAATGCCAAAATTTTTTCCCTTTTCTACACAATTTTTTTTTGAAAAGAAATTTGTTATAATTATTTTACGAAAGAAATAACTATTTGTTTTTATTTTATTTCTATTATCTAATTCTTGATGGATTAAAAGAAGAGAAATTGTATAATAAAAAAAGATTTTTAATCAAAAAAGGAAGAATTTACAAACTATATTAAAAATGAATTTTAAGAATTGGATAAATAAAAACTCAATTGTCTAATCTTATCTTGACATTGTAATTTACTATTTTTACATTGTAATTTATTACTATCACGAAAAAAGCAAGAATGAAGTAAACACGAAAAGGGGAAAAGCTTTCTCAAAGATAAAAAATTCATTTAAACTATTTGCAATAAAAAGTATGCCTCATAAAAGTTTAATCCAAAAAAGAAAATAATAATATTAATGTCTTTTTTGCAATTACGGAATAATTTATACAATTCAATAAATTGAAAAGCAAGAAATGGAAATAATGTAGTTATAATAAGATACTGTAGCAGCATACTGTAATTTGATACTGTAGGAGCGTACTGTAATTTGATACTGTACATTCCGTTAATGATGACATTATGATATAATTAATCACTTTTCATTTATGTAATATTGCATTGCATTGTAGAGAGAAGAAAAAAAAATTGTTGTATTTTATGAAAATTTTCACATTGATTGTTCATAATAACAGGAATTTCAAAAATTTTATTATATTTGATAAAAACCTATCATATATACATATATATATAGGTATTTTTATTTTAATCATTTTTATTTCGACTATTATGTGTTTAATATCATTGCTAATATTTTAGAGCAAATAATTATGATAATAATGGTGATGATAGAGATTTATTTCTCTCAGCCTATTTCATCATCTCTAATTTCAATTGGTACGAAAGAATTTTTGCTCATTAAGACATACATTAGTCAAATACACATGTTTTATTAGTGTTGATTGCGTAACTTTGACGTATACGTATACAAATGCAAATATACGTATACAGATTGCTTACTTTTTTCTGTTTCATTGAAAGAAGGAAGAAATCGGAAAAAACCGGTCGTATATTAGGGCGCTATCTTGGCGCATACAGACATATGGACCTACAGATAGATGCATATACACATACATACATACACACATACACGCACGCACATACACACACACACATACATACATAGAGACACACACACATACGCACATACACACGACTATACATACACAAGTAAATGAACATGATATCAAACTTATTGTCATGACTTTGTAATATCATCATTGTCAACGTTTTTGCCGTCGCTGTTATCATTACTATATCATCGGTTCATTCAAACGTAATTAATTGATTAGAACCTTCAACAGTGAACATTATGAAATGACAAGGTAGTTTGACAGGTGCACATATACAAAAATATACGTCACATAAACATTCATATATGTATGTTTACAAATTTTTCAATAACATAAAATCATATAAGCACTTTAATTTCCTGATAATATGTATAGTCATTCACGTTCCTATCGTTACAGTATCCTTGTCATTGCTACATTATCATTCAGCTTCTTACCATCACTATTTATATAAATATATTTCGTAATTACTGATTGTTATTATCATTTCAATAAATAATCATCGTTTGTGTCATTTTTTTTTTTTTTGTCAAATTGATTGATTATGTTATACAAGTAAAAAATTCCACTTGTTTAATAATTTGAACAAAAAAAAGTTGACGGAGAATATTGATAAACGTTTTCGAAATGTTATGATAGCGATTTAATTTTTGTTTTTGTTTTTTCTTCTCTTTCCTTTTGCTTTTTCTTTTGCAGCAACGACAAATAAGTGCTATCATGTCGTCACGTTTGGTTGTAAAATGGCAACCAAATATGTATATTTTGATACTTTCTATTGCTGCAGGTATATCTTATGCTGCTCAACCGAAGCGGGGTGAATTATCGGTAGAAATTGGACGACATTTCCCATGTTCTTCTAATTCAGGTAGTATTCTTTTTTTTGAAAAAAAAAGAGACATTTAAACATATTAGTATATATTTGTTAAGAAGCTTAGAAAAAAATAAATATAACCTAAAATTAAATTTATAAAAAGGCTTTAGAAAATAAATTAGTGCTAAAACACTATAACAGATATATTTAGCATACTTACTACATTTAGGAATAAAATCAAAAATTGAAGTTATTATATTTAAATTATTTAGATATATGATGTAACTGTGAACTGACCAATATCTTTACTTTCATATATATTTTCCTGAAGGTAGTATAATGATACAATCAATTCGTTTTCTTTCTTTTACATAATATATAAGTCATCCATATAAGTGGTCGGTCTTAAAACATCCAAATTCATTTCAGTAACTTTTTTTTTGCACCGTTGACATATGTCAGCATTAATGAATGATGATTTATGTCAAATATAAGTAAACGTGAAAATGTATAATATGTAACTGTGAAGTAAACGTTTATGATTAGATGATCGAAATAATTTTCGGGACATTTCTTACCTAATTTTCATTTAGTGTTATTCATTTTCCTCATGTTAAAATGTTTACATACTGAGTCTGTTTACGAAATAAACATAACAGCATGAAGGCATTTTAAATTTAATTTTGTTTTACTGATCTGTACCTCTTCCAAAAAACAAAAAAAAAATCTTTTGTTTTAGCTTGTAATAAAACTTCCTAAACACCATAACGAGGTCAAATCGCAACATCAAACTGAACAAATTTTGAATAAAAGAAATGAATCTGAAAAAATTTTAAACAAAGATTTATTGTCTCCTAATTTTTACTACATTTTTTTTCATTGACCAATTTCTCATCATTTCTTTTTAATATTATATATATCCTCACTGAAGTATATCCTCATGAACTGTTGTCATTTTATGCATAGTAACCTTTCAAAAATTTTCTTTTCACTTTTTTCATTTTCATTTAAATATTTGAGATGTATTCATAAAAGAGGTGAAAATGTGTCGTTGAATTGGTTAAGGCAATTTTGAAATAATAAAAAATAAAAAGTAAAACAAGTTAAGAATAATGAAATGAAGCTCGTCGAAATTACATTAATAATATCGTATTTTATACACATATCATTAGAACACAATTAATCATTATCAATTTTTAATTATAACGAAATTGATAGAATAATTGAAACTTATATTTTATTCAACAACATTCATAACAAATTTTTTTTTAAATATTAATGTTGTTTCATAATTAGTGGAAAATTGACTGTCATTATACAATTTCATGGAAGTTGTCGATATAGCTGAGAAGATTCGAAAATTTTAAAACGAAAAAAAAACCAGTTCTATTTGCTTTGATAATTTTCTTTTTATGACCATTAATCAAAACAAATCTATTTCTAAGCGACAAATTCATTATCTAATTTCTTTTGAATACATCCGTTTTCTTTTTCCTTTTCTTTTAAATCCAGAAATTTCAGCTGTTATTAGATTTTTTTCTCTAACGAATTCAAAGTCAAAAATGGAAAAATTTTGTATTTTTAAAATAAATTTTTTTAATGCATCTGTTTAATTTTATATACATTATATATGAAAAAAAAAATGAAGTTTATTAATTCAAAATTATTTTTGATACTATACAAATAATTACTGATGCAAATACAAAAGACAATAAATGTTAAAATTAGAATTATTAGCATATGTAGCAAAGGTAAAAAAGTAATAATTCGAATTTTGATTACATTAAATTTTTAATTAAGAATTTTTTCCTTGTATGTCATTATTTAATCAGCTACAATCGTTTCAGTATTACAGGATTAAATCTCGCTGTAAAAACTAATGGAAGTATATAAATAAAAAGTATGAAAAAATATAAATAAAGAATGAACTCACTTTTTTAGGTCCAACTAAAGAAAATCTACGAATAAAATTTCCAAGTTATAAATCAGATGGTGTGAAATTTACAGCTGAAAAAAATTCCTTTGGTCATGAATGCTTCCGAATGAGTGGCGGTGAAGTTGAGGTCTGACTTTCTTTTGTGCTTTCTTTTCATTTGTCGTGTTTTGTTTTCAACTTTTTCTACTAGAAAGAGATAGCCAAAAGATTTTTTCTTCTCTTCTAATTGATTATTGTTGTTAGTTTTATCAAAACTAATTATTATTCAAAAATTAGTTTTGCTGTTATTGCTATTGTTGTTGTTGATGTTACTACTGTATTATATGTAGTGGATAGAAGAAAAAAGGAAGGAAAGTTCTAATCCTTTTTGTGTTTAAATTCCAAAATAATTCATAATTAAATATTTAAATTTATAATTAAATAACAAGTACAATTAAACATTAAAATCTCGATATACAAAGAAGAAAAAAACAACTTAATGCTTATTATTTGCGGTAGACTTCTGAAATTGTTGTAAATGCTAAAGAATCAAATTAAGGTAAAAATTAAAGCATATGAATTATGCAAGTCCTTTTTATCACTTAATTGAAGTTTTGCAAATGATTTATATGTAAGGTAAAATTAATTTTTATGGTACAAATTACAAAATAAACAGTCCCAAATTGAAAAAATTTCTGAAATTGAATCATACGAACGAAAGCTCATATTTATAATTACAGGTGTATCCACCAGGTCTTAATGGTTCTGCTAAATATTACATACATTTGGAGACTAAAATTGGTATCCATGGCAAAGCAGAACGATGCGTTAATGCAGATCCTTACGGTTGTGGTGGTGTAGGCTCATGGTTTGTTAAATTTAAAAAGTTCCTACCTGTAATTATTGCACATCTAATGTGCAAATTAGCTAATTCTATATCCAATAATATAACTTGATATAAAGAGCCAAGAAAAAAGTTCTAAAGAGACTAGAAATTACAAGCATAAGTATATGTATAGTGATTTCTTAAACTATACTAGTTTATCATTTCGTACTATAGCATGTTCTAATGATAATCTTATTTCTATTATTATCCTTTCATGCAGTTCCACAGATTTCATTGTTAATCATCTGCTTGACCGATTTAATTACTGACTAAGTGTTAAATATAAACTTAGTCGTCTTGCAAATTTATTGTTTTTGAATGATAAGGTTGGTAGAAATAGTGAAAATCAAATAAGGTTGGTAGAAATAGTGAAAATTCTACAAACTTCTAGAAACAGAATCAAATAATTAAAAGCATTGTTTACTTAAAATTGCTCTCTCTCTGTTTTATTACAGTGTTTACTGTGATATATGCAAAAGTATGGGTGGTGCATTTAAAAATTTTGTACAAATCCTTGAAAAAGATCAAGTGGCAAAGTGTGATGAAGATGGTATAGCGCCTGGTAAATATAAGAATTTATCATTGCGTGTATGTCTACCAACCAAAGATGAATTACTTCCATTCTTAGATCAGGTAATTAACCGATAATTTATCTTTTTAATTCATTGTATTAACTGATTTACATCATTCGATGAATTATTGTTATTACTATGATACTATATTTATTTGCTTATTTACATTCAAATAATAAACACAAAAGAGAAGTTAAAAGAGAAGCTTTTGAAGCGTTATTTAAACTTTATCGCAGTAATTTTTGCTACACATAAAAAAAAAAGAAAAACCGGTATAGCGTATTTTGCAGTAAAATGCCACAACTCGATGCACACAAACACGGGTCAAACGTAAAAGAACAAAGAAAATACTACTTCTTCAATATTCAAAAATTACAATTCAAAAATTTTTTCAAAAATTCAAAAATTCAAAAAATTAAAAATTGCAAAAAGAGTCAATATTCAAAAAAGAAAAACATTATTAGTCATAATTAATGTGACTAATTATTAATAACAATAAATCAATCTATTATGGCTACACTTGACTTAAGCTTTTATTAATATTAATATTATTATTTATTATTACTGTTATTACTATTAATACTATTTATTATTAACATTATTACTAATAATAATAAATTATTAATTGTTAACATTGTTATTATTAATAACAATAATGATAATAACAATAATAATAACAATAGTAATAGTAATAATAATAGTAATAATAATAATAATAATAATAATAGTGATAACAATAATAATAATAATAATGAATTTGCTGTAATGTGCTCTTCGCTAATTTAGAGTTTTCAAAAATGTTTTTTTCGTTTTTCTTTATTATCTTCAAAAATGTTTAACTACTCTATCGTGACCGATTTATGGGATTAAAATTTCGAGACAAAATTACGATTGATTTATGTAATTTCGCAGTTTGATGGAAATTTTTCATACTTAAATCAGCGGAAATGAACATTTCTCGTAGAAAACTTCGAATTTTGTTACCGAATTTTCCAATCATTTTTGTTTTATATCATTGGTTATCAAAGAGGGACTGGTTAATTTTTTTTTTCTTTTCCTTCTTGAGAATTTCATTTCAATAGATGAAAAGGAAGAGAAAGAGAGACAGAGAGAGTGAATGATTGTGTAATATGGAAAAAGTATTTTTGATGAATATTAGTGACTGATAAGTTTAACGAAATATTTTATTTTGGAAAAATTGCTATTAATAATTCTAATTAAGAGTAAAAGAAGGTTGGGTGGACGAGGAATAATTGTTAATAATGTTTTGTTTTTTCGATTAGCGCAGAAATCGTAAAAATGTGGAAGAGATGAAAAAAAACAGAGTTTTAGTGTTATAATTGAATTTAATAGGTTTCAAATAAATTAAAACCATACTAGTATTAATTACAAGTCCAAAGATAAAGTATAGTTTTCAGTTCTCCTTCCAGCTAGTTTAAAAAATTCTTTTTTAAATCATTTTGCTTCTCACTTTATCTTTAATTCACATGATACTAAATCAATTACAGTAAAAAGNTCAAATAATTAAAAGCATTGTTTACTTAAAATTGCTCTCTCTCTGTTTTATTACAGTGTTTACTGTGATATATGCAAAAGTATGGGTGGTGCATTTAAAAATTTTGTACAAATCCTTGAAAAAGATCAAGTGGCAAAGTGTGATGAAGATGGTATAGCGCCTGGTAAATATAAGAATTTATCATTGCGTGTATGTCTACCAACCAAAGATGAATTACTTCCATTCTTAGATCAGGTAATTAACCGATAATTTATCTTTTTAATTCATTGTATTAACTGATTTACATCATTCGATGAATTATTGTTATTACTATGATACTATATTTATTTGCTTATTTACATTCAAATAATAAACACAAAAGAGAAGTTAAAAGAGAAGCTTTTGAAGCGTTATTTAAACTTTATCGCAGTAATTTTTGCTACACATAAAAAAAAAAGAAAAACCGGTATAGCGTATTTTGCAGTAAAATGCCACAACTCGATGCACACAAACACGGGTCAAACGTAAAAGAACAAAGAAAATACTACTTCTTCAATATTCAAAAATTACAATTCAAAAATTTTTTCAAAAATTCAAAAATTCAAAAAATTAAAAATTGCAAAAAGAGTCAATATTCAAAAAAGAAAAACATTATTAGTCATAATTAATGTGACTAATTATTAATAACAATAAATCAATCTATTATGGCTACACTTGACTTAAGCTTTTATTAATATTAATATTATTATTTATTATTACTGTTATTACTATTAATACTATTTATTATTAACATTATTACTAATAATAATAAATTATTAATTGTTAACATTGTTATTATTAATAACAATAATGATAATAACAATAATAATAACAATAGTAATAGTAATAATAATAGTAATAATAATAATAATAATAATAATAGTGATAACAATAATAATAATAATAATGAATTTGCTGTAATGTGCTCTTCGCTAATTTAGAGTTTTCAAAAATGTTTTTTTCGTTTTTCTTTATTATCTTCAAAAATGTTTAACTACTCTATCGTGACCGATTTATGGGATTAAAATTTCGAGACAAAATTACGATTGATTTATGTAATTTCGCAGTTTGATGGAAATTTTTCATACTTAAATCAGCGGAAATGAACATTTCTCGTAGAAAACTTCGAATTTTGTTACCGAATTTTCCAATCATTTTTGTTTTATATCATTGGTTATCAAAGAGGGACTGGTTAATTTTTTTTTTCTTTTCCTTCTTGAGAATTTCATTTCAATAGATGAAAAGGAAGAGAAAGAGAGACAGAGAGAGTGAATGATTGTGTAATATGGAAAAAGTATTTTTGATGAATATTAGTGACTGATAAGTTTAACGAAATATTTTATTTTGGAAAAATTGCTATTAATAATTCTAATTAAGAGTAAAAGAAGGTTGGGTGGACGAGGAATAATTGTTAATAATGTTTTGTTTTTTCGATTAGCGCAGAAATCGTAAAAATGTGGAAGAGATGAAAAAAAACAGAGTTTTAGTGTTATAATTGAATTTAATAGGTTTCAAATAAATTAAAACCATACTAGTATTAATTACAAGTCCAAAGATAAAGTATAGTTTTCAGTTCTCCTTCCAGCTAGTTTAAAAAATTCTTTTTTAAATCATTTTGCTTCTCACTTTATCTTTAATTCACATGATACTAAATCAATTACAGTAAAAAGTTTAGATTGATTTAAATGTAGACACGTAACAATAGATGCATGATTGATTTGAATTTAATATCGTGCAAAACCTTGCAATTCGACATTTTAGTAAATTTATATGTAATTTGGGTTTGCAAATATAATGAAAAATTCATGATTAATCTAATCTTAAATATAATATGCAAACGTACGGGTTTTCACTGATATTTTGACACAAATAATTTCAGTTTTAAAAATCCAAAAGGCAAGAAAATATGTCAGTTTATGATATTACATATTCCTTGTCACCTCTGTCACAATCTTCTTGCAATCCATCAAATTTTTCTTTTTTCTTTTTTGTTTTTGTTTTTTGAATTTGCTTTTTTTTGAAGTTCCCATAAGTATTACTTTCTGCAATTCGTGTGAAAAGCGAAAGGACAAAATAATTTATGCAGGAAAAAAGTGACTTTAGTGGAGTAAATAAAAAGAAAAAGAAATTTCTTTTTTCGAATTCTTTTTCATAATGAATTTTCACTCATTGAAGGGTAATACAGTTTATAAAAAATAGATTTGTCGGAACCATTTTTTTTTACTTCTCCCCTTCTGTTAAAAAACTTTTTGCTATATCTAATCATTTTTATTTTTGTTTTCAGAATAAAAGCCGTGCCGAACAACTTTGGAACTTGTTTGTAACAAGTCGTGCACGTGCCGGAGTATGTTTATTCTTATTTTATTTATTATTTACCATTCACTTTAAACTTCTGCATTATCAAAAAATGATTTGTTATTATTATTATTATTGTTATTACTATTATTATCTCTGTCTTTTATTATTATCTTACTTTTTTATTGATGTTATAGCTTTTTATCCTCCTATTTTTTTCCCTTATTTTTTCTTTCGAAATACTAAAAATTTTGCATTTAAAACTTTAGAAAATAGAGATAAAAAGTTGTGCATCTGAATTACATTAAACAATTTTTGTTAGCGTTAATACATGTTAAATGTTCATGTTGATATTCAAATGAGCAAATATATTCATATTACAAGATTAACATTAGAACTGAGTTAAAAATATGTTATAATGTTAGATGTCTTTTTTCTTTTGAAATTATTCATACATTTTTCTTAAAAAAAATTATACCATTTATTTTCAGAGAATTCCATTAGTTATAACAGCGCGATTATTCGACCATCCAATTAACAATTTATCAAAAAAGGAACTCATCGAATTGGTTCGTGATACTAAAACGGGTATGATCGCTTGTCATCAGATTTATGCTACAGCATCGCAAAGATAATTTAAAAATAAAAGAGAAAAAAGATCATCAAATGGCAATGGAATTAATACAGTTTTTAATAACGATGAATATAGCAGCGTATTGTAATAACAAACAATAAAAACAACAACAACAACAACTGTAACAGAAGAAACAGTAAACAACAACGATAAGAGTACACAAAAATTTAATACGAATAGTTTTTTCTTTGTTTTCTATGCTATTATTTAATAGTAGTTGTAACTATCTTTGAACTTAATTTCTTTCGAAAATTAAAACTGTTCAAAATTTTTTTTTTACCAAATTTAATTTCTTAGGAGAGAAAAACAATAATATTATTATTTTTTGCGATAAAATATTTTTTCCCTTTTGGATATATAGCAGTACCTAAAATTTAATTATGGAAATATTTCATCATCTAAAATTTGGATAAAATCTTTTTTGATTCCGTTTTTTCTTTTCTTGTGGTTAAATAAAGTAAATATAAAGTCTCTGATTGAAATTTGAAATTTAAAAAAATGATTACAAATGAAGTGTTTGCATTTTATTATACGATTTTGTTGATAATATAAATAATCAGTACTAATTGTTGTTCATTATAACTTTGTGACAATTATTCTTTCCAAATAAACTTATCATCGTAAATAATTTGTTTACATTATACATATTACAGAATATTCTTTTAAAAAAAAAACAGCCGGTATAGCTAAATTCGATCCGGTTACTTCTCCGGTTATGCTTTTCATTTTGTCAGCACATACTATTTTTCAAGAATAATTCTTGCATTCTTTCCAACAAATATATTTTGTCTGCTTATTCCTTGTATCAAAATATTTCGATCATTTATTTAGCATCAGAAAAATCGAATTTTTTTTTCTATTTGCAAATCTTTCACTAATCTGTTCTGTTTGATGATTGTTGAGAATGATGATGTAAATTTAATAATTTAAACATTTCTGAATAGTTCTTTTCAACTGGATAACTGTATTTCAGGAATAGATTAAGCATTTAATATGAGTAATATCTAAAATAGCGCAGTTATATTTTTACACCATTACTATCAACTTTTGCTTACACTTCCCTTTTTTTTTTTAATTTGTTAAATATTATATCAGTGTTAATCAATTTTATGCAAATTTATCTTTGCTATCACTGCTGGAATAATTTTTGCCGTCGTTTCTGTTCAATGTGAAAACTATTCTGTTTATAATGTTAATTTCTGTCTTTTTTCCGTCAGTTTTATTTTATTTCTATTCCTCAACAATTAGTCATTTACTTTCCTATCAATATTTCTTTCATTTGAAAGGAAATTACTAATTGATTGCCTTTTTATTTTGATATTACTCAGAATGGAATTTCTCATATCAGTTTCAAGCAATGTAATTTAAAAGATAAACTATTTAATTTTAATCCTAGTTTTTCCATATTGAAAAAAAAAATCAGATCTAATTGTGATCACAAGTTGATGATATTACGAGCAAAAGTTGATCATTCAACTGATTATGAATCAAATAAAATCAGATGATATGTTGAATTTTCGTGCCGAGAATTAGTTATATATGTGTGTGGTATTAATTTAAAAAATATAAGCCAAATCATTTAAAATATGTAAACCTAATAATCATAATTTCCTAGTTTATGCTTAGCATAATAGCCAATAAGTATATCCGCTTTATTTCATTTCCATTAACTGACACTAATTACAATAATTAATTTTAATCAACAAGAATGGATAGTCTTTCGATTCTCTGATTGATATTTTTATTAATCTACTTAGTTTTATTACTATAAGATGAATGTTGGCAAGAAAAAGTACTTACTGGATAAATATTAGCCAGGAAAAGTACTCTTTAAATGGATTGGTTGTTAATAGCAACGAGGAATAAATACATTATCGAATTATATCGGACAACAATTTCAGTTAGACGAATTACTCGGCTTATTTATAACATTTTTGCAGTTTTGTAAATCCGTTCAATCCAAATTATAGTTCCGTGATTTTTCTTCTGCGCAACAATTGATTAATTTCGATATTATTTCATTTTTCAATTAATTTTATTATTTCATTGAACACAACATCAGTTAGGGAATTAATTACTTGGCTTATTTATTGCATTTTTGCAGTTTTATAGATCAATTCATTCCAAAAAATTTATTTTAATTAATAAATGAATAAAATGAAGCAAAAAAAGAAAGGTTCGAAATGATACTTTTGAAATCAGTCTTTTTTGCCTAATTCATTTTTAAAATCGCTATAATAAACACGAATCATTTGATAGTAAAACTTTCTTTGCTTTAATGTATTTTCCTCTTATTCTCTCTGCTAATATTAAAGGACAAAAATCATTCGAAAAAAAAAGAAAAAATGGACATTTAAATGCTTTTCGATTTTGTTTTCTTTTTTTCATTTTTTTTTTTTTGGAGAGGGAACTGAGAACAAAATAATTTCTAATTTTATTTCAAATTTGTTATTTTATGCAATCCATTTAGTACATTAAAGAGGAATTGCCATTATCGCATTAATCAGTCATATATTGGTATGTTTCATTCCTTGTATTGTTATCATCTTTACGAAAATTTTCAAACAATAAATCCTTTGTTTATTTTATTTTATTCCATTGGAAATTTGCCGACATTTTATGGAAAGGCGTGCCCTTCTCTTTCTCTTTCTTTATCTCTTTCTCTTTGTTTTGTCTCCCTGCTTTGCTTTCTTAACATATCTTTTCCCTAAATAATCATCGGTTTATCACACCTAATGAGTGATATATGAAGTTTCGAAACGAATAGGGAGAAATTTGGAATTTTGAAGGTGGCAAAAGTAAGATTAAAATTTCAAGTTTTATTTGGGTATAAGTTTAAAATAAAACAAATATCCCTAATTGTCGCTGTACTATTATTAATATAGTTAAAGTAGTACTCTCCGAATTATTGGACTTGTAAAATGTGAAAATTATCATTTCTTCTGCGACATATAATCAGCGCTAGAAAACAATTAGAATTAGCAGTCTGAGTTTAAGTATTAACAATTTATTTTCAATTGAAATATTGGGGGGAAAATATTTCCATTCCATATTGATTTCGTTAAGATAACAATAAGTATTGTTTCATTTTATAAAACCAGACAATTAAGAAATGAAAGATGAAAAAAAAAAAGACCTGATATTAAGCAGTAAATATCGCAAACTTGTCGTCAATGCTTGGCAAATAGACTGAGGCATATCCCATTACAAACAAGCAAAAGGTTAAGGCTTGTCTCATCACAGGAAAACAAAAGTTTAAGGCCTGTTTCATTTATATGCAAGTCAGCTTGATTCACCACAAATAGAGTTCCTTTTCGACAAAACGAACAAACGACATATTAATTTGATTAATCACATAAATGATTGATTGATATGATAAGCCATAAAACAATGATGTTTGTCACAAAATTTTCTCTCAATTTTTTTACTTAAATAGAAATTACTATTACCAATCAATTCAATCAATTTTCAAGTATTTAATTTCATATAGTAGTTCCTGAGTTCATTTTTAACATTCTCATCTATTATCATAAATCTAATTAATTATGCTATATTGATGAAAAATGTTGAAGTAAACGATAAATTGTATTGTAAAATTCAAGTATTTGCAAGAAAAAAAAGTTTGTCTTCTTTCAAGACGAGATTATATTGTCACTAAAAAATTGTAATGAAGCGGAAAATCAATAATTGATTGTATACATTTGATTTTTAACAAGCAACGAAGGAAAGAAAAATAACAATGAACAAAAGTAAGTTTAATTTCAATTATTTTCCCATTTGGAAAAGAAAAAAAGTAATTAGGCAATCTTGCTTAATTAAATGTGCTCAATTATTGTTAAATATTTATTGATGGATTCAATTAAGCAAACTTACAAATTTTGAAGATTTCACTTTTCCATCTCATATGAAATGATTGGATTAAGAAATCCTTTTTTTTTGAGACGATATAATATTTTTAAATGTTTTTTTTTCTTCTTTTTCGTATATTAATCATAAATAATAATTTTTTTGTCAAGTATGTCGTTTTCCACTTCATATTTTATAATTGAATTGCATTGTCATTTTAAGTTATTTCATTTTCGAATACGTGAAGAAATTTTTTAGAAATAGCAGATGTGAGCGAAGAATCAAAATCGACCGATGAATCTGAAATCGATTTATTATTAAGTAATGTTTGATATGAAAAATAAACTTCTCGATAGATTGGCTAAGAAGTTTAATTTATGCTCTTTTTAACGCTTTTCTTTTTTTTGGGCCAAATGTTTTTTTCTTTTTGACAAAATGTTTTTCCTTTTAATTTTTTTTTTTAATAATAACTTATGACAAACAATAGAAATAGTTAGCAAACTATTGCAATATTTCATTTAAAGTAATAGGCTCTTTACGATATGAAAATTGTGAAATAATGTCAATTAACTTATGCAACCCGAGAAAAAAGATATTATTTGGATTGTTTTACGGAATAATAAAATGTAATTTAATAAATTTTTTATTTCAAGATGCAAGCCGAAAAGTTTCGCATTCAGCACAAAATCAACAAGTTCAGGTATTGTTTGAAATTTAAACAATTGTTTTAAAAACTTAAATAATTAAATTAAAATAGTAGTTATTAAATATCTGCTTAAATTGCTAGCAGTTATAAAGTCTTTATGGAAGGAAATTTGCATTTCGAATAATTTCTTTGTTTGATTTTCAATTTAATGAAATAAAATATAATAACAAAAATATCATTTGTCTAGGTGTATTAGGTATATTGTTTCAGTTTACTAAAGAAAATGCACTTACATCAGGTGGCGAAAGTAATTTTGTCGCAGGTATCACAATTTTCATTCAAGTAAAAAAGTTATTTTGCAATTCACACTTTGAAATGAAAAATAGAAGGGATAACGATTATATGACTATAAAATGACAACTATATGAATATTGTTAAATATAATTATAATTAAACAAATAGGTATAATTAAATAAATACATTGCTTATGTCTAACTGTAATTAAGTAAATAAATAATGTGTTTTTTGTGCAAATTTTTGCAAAAATTTCATCTTGTTAGTGTAATTTTTGTGTTGAGTGGGAGACAGCTGGAAGAGGGCGAAAAAAAATAAATAAATAATGGAAATTTTTTTGATCAGTTCATAAAGATATTTAATTTTTTTGATCAATTCATAATATTTAATTTTTTATTTTTGTATTTCTTAGTTATAAAAATTATTAAAGTATTTCAAATTTTTGAAGAAAAATTTAAAAAAATAGGTCAATGGAAAATTTGACAAAATCATCGCCAATTTTTTCTATCGATGAAAATAGTTCGAAAATGAAATTATCATTTTCAAGTGATGAAAAATGAAGTACCTTCAATTCATTAAATGTCAAAACATCAAAACATTAGTAAAGTACTACTGAATTAAGGGAAAAAATGGTACACTTCAATAGTGTAACGCTCAATTAGGATACTTGTTTATTATAATTGATGGTCATTTTAAAATATTGAAGGTACAAGCGCTATTGGTTCAATGATTCAAGGTGTCAATGATTTGGCGATAATGACCATTGGTGCAACTGCAAATGCTACTAATGATATTACAACACCAGAAAATGATGTTAAGAAAATTCAATCCTTTTGTGAATGGAAAATTAAGCAATCATTTTTGAAAAAGAAGGAAAAAAAAACAACAATAAATACTATTGTAGTAATAAATAAATTTGCGGTCAAATCAGTTATGCTAATTTTTTCACACTCAATGTGTTTGACAATTTTTTCATTTTTTTTTTATTAAAAAATTCAGAATGCTTTAATGAAAAAAGGACAAAAAATAATCTTATTTTAGACATAAATTTGTTTTAAATTTTTATTTTTTTCTATATTAAAAAGTTAAAATTTTAATCAAAATAAAAATGAAAAAAAAAAAAAAAACAATAATTTTAGGCGCAAATTTACTCACACATTTTGGCACAGATGAAAAAGAATTATTGTCATACATCGATTCGTATAAGGCAAAAATGATACATATTGAGCCAATTTTAATACCATTTCTTGTGGATTTTATACCAGCTGTTGGCGACGTTGATGCATTTATAAAAATACCACGACCAGATGAGGTCAAATTTTCATTTTCAACACTTTTTTCTATTTTTTAATTAATTTTTTTTTTTTGTCGATCTATCTCGTGTTTGTTATTTTATAGTTTTAGAAACCGTAAAAAAATTTGTATAATTTAATTAACAACATTGCTGAATCTTTATTGCAATTTTTAATTCATTTTAATAATAATTATCAATTAATTTTCGTTATTATTGGAATTTTAGATACTACTTACACTTTGATAATTTAATAAGTCTTTTTTTCTACAATTTAAACATAATTTAAATCATAAATAGACTAAATAATAACTTAAAAATAAGTTACAATTTAATAACTCTTTTTTAAAAACAATGAATTCATTCGTCTTCTGCAAACTGTGTAAATTTTGATAAATTTATATAAAGTAAACTATTTAATTTTTCTTTTTTCAAATCAATACATATTGCGATAGATTACTAATTAACATTGAAAATTTATTCATATGCTGTTTAAATGTTTAACTGATAACTTACTTTTGGAATTAGCAAGTTTCATAAACTTTTACCATTTTTCTTTTAAATTAGAATAATTTTTTTTCTCGAAGTTAATAGAAATGATAACATAAACTGTAGAATTTATAATCATCAAAATCAGAAATGATTTTCCTAACAAGCTTTTATGATTAGAAGTTGTTTTATTGCGCAGGTGGAAGATGATTTGGGTTTGGTAGTGTTAGATGAGCCAGCACTGGAACAAAGCGATCCCATTATTTTAAATTTGAAAATACGTAACGAATTAAAAGATTGTACAAATACATCAGCAAAGGATATACCGGTGAAAAAATTGGAACGAGCTGATGAAAATATTGAAGAAATTGGACATTGGATAAGTAGTATTAAGGTTTTTTTAGTACTATAATTTTTTAATTATAAATGTAATTTCGATTCAATTCTTTTAAAAATATTTATTTTCGGTCAAACTCTAAATTGAATGAAAAAGAAAAAAAGGGAATTAATTTAAGTTATCAAACTAAAATTAATAAAATTATAAGTTTTTTTTTGTTTTTTCCTTTTAGGAAATACATCGAACTAAACCAGCTGATATTGTAATATATACCAAACCGATGCCAAATGTTGAACATTTAATGCAAGAATGGCCAAGTGAAGTGGAGAATTTGCTAAAAAATGAACAGGTGGTTAATTGTTGTTAGACTGTCATAATGATAATCTGATAAAAATCATTTGATCTGTTGATAACTGAATAAATGCTTTAGCTTTAAATGGTCAAGAAAATAGGCTTAAATTTAGAAGCTAAACCATATTCTTGCTATTAAATTCTGAAATAAGCCATATTATTGCCGTTGTTATTGTTTTTGTTGTTTTTGTCCCAGCATTTTTTTTCTTTTTCTTTTTTTTTTTGCTTTTTTACTTGTTCTAGCATTGTCACTAAAGATGGATTTTCATTTTCCCTGAAAATATATCATTTTACTGCTTTCATTAACCTAATAGATGATATGACTTTTTTGTAATGTTAACGCTGTAACACTTTTATTTTAATTATATAATTTTATTTAATTCATCAGAAATTTTCGGAACTTTTAGATTAATTTTTATTTCGTATGTCTAATATCTATAATATAACAATAATGACGAAATGAATTTAAACAATATTACTTATTATTTTGCAGTTACCAAGCGCAGCATTGGATGTTTCACTGGAAGATTATGTTGATATTTGTTTGGCATTATTAGACATACCTGTGCAAAAATCTCGAATTCAATCACTTCATGTACTTTTTACATTGTTCGCCGAATTCCGTAATTCACAACATTTCCGAAAATTGACTAGAAATAATTTCATGAATAACAGTAATGATGCATTTAATGGATGTAATAATTATAATGAACCGGAACGACTTGAACTGTAATCATGTAAAATTTTGGTTTTATTTTTCCTTGTTTGACCAAAATAAACATTTTGTTAATTTAATATTTATAAATTCATAAAATAAATTGAATAACAGAATGGTGTCATTTCATAAATGGTTAAGGACATTTCATTAAAAAAAAAGGAAAAGGAAAAAAAGTATTTCTGGTCAATAGATATGTTCAATTCAACTATTAACATCATTAATTTCATGGCCAAATTTTTGTTATTCTCTTTTTTAACCAATAAACAAATTTACTTTTTATTTGTCGTAATTTAATCACTTCTGATTTCGTATTTTATTTTCATCACATTTCAATACAGATTGCGAATTCTTTTGCAGCATTTGAGTAATAAAATAAAATATTCAAGTATTAATACAAAATTTATAACTGCTGAATGTGAATCTTTTATTTAAGAGGAATTGAAAGTTTTGTTGTTTACAAAATTTGTTTTCAAAAGTTAAAAATAATCATATATATATAAAGCATTCAGTTAAATCATGCATTTTCAGTATTCACATTGAAAATGAGCGATTCGATTATCAATTCAATTAGTTTCATCTCACTTATTTTATCTTAATCATCAAACAATTTACAATTATGCCTTTTCAAATCACTTAAATATTACTTACTGCTACTAATCATCGCTCATTATCACTCCATTTGTACGCTAATTTTTTATTACTCTATTATAAGTCACAGGAAACAGTTAAGTTTTAAATTAATTAGGTACAAAATTAATGAAAAAATTAATTAATCAAAAATGAATCAAATAATAAATTATTTGATTCATTTTTGACTATTTCCCACCTATTTCTTCCAATATCATAACTTTTTCCTGCTTTTTTGTTTTAACAAATTTTCCCCTTTTATTTTCTCATTCGTTCTTGAAAATAAAAATGAATGAAAAAGAAAGACAAATGAAAAGGAAAAAACAATTACTGAAAAGCAATAAATGGTTAACAAATTAAAAAGAAAAAATTTTTATTGTTACTATTTCTGTACATACAAGGATCAACGCACAATAATGAATTAAGAATGAAAAGAAAAAGAATAGTGTTCGCTTAAATATTCTAACGTATTAGAAAGTGCTACGAAAAGCGCTTCTCCAATTATCAGAATCAATTTGTTTAGTTATTTATATATTTAGTTATTATTATTATTATTTATTATTATTGTTATTATTATTATTATTATTATTATTCTCCACTATCATTATCAAAATTATTATTTATTACTATTATTACTACTATTATTTATATATTGTTATTATAACATTCAATGGATATTTGCAAAATATTTATGATATATAGCAATTTTCTTGCCTTATGTAGAAAAATTTAACATGATATTGATATTTGATTACTTCAAAATCCTGAATATCTTCTCCTCCTCTTTCTTCTTTCGCCTCTTCCGCCTTTTCATTTTTACTTTTTTCTTTTCTTTTTATTCTTTTATTATCTTATTTGTTGCTCTCGCAGTTATTTGATGGAAATTCGTTTAATGTACATTTTGTTTTTGTTTTTTCGCTTATTATGCTTATGTTTGCTTATTTTGTTTTTTGTTTTTTTTTTATAACTCATTTGTAAACAATATTTTATTTTGCATTTTTTTTTCTGCATATTTCTTTTAATCATAACGAATCAAATCATTTGTATATTTGATAAATAATATATTTGTTTGCTGTACATTTTAAGCATATTGCATTATTTTAAAATAATAACTGTAGTAACGTCAGTGATGATAATAATGGTAATAATATTATTATTGATATTTATAATAACAATAATAGTTCTAATAATAATAGTCCATTTCACTATTTTATTTTATATTCATTCAGTTTCGTCCAAACATTCATCATTCAAGGATTGAAAATTATATTATTCAATCTTTTTCCTAAAAATATGTCCTTTTGTCATTTTATATGTTTTAAATCTTACTAAATTTTTTTAACTGATTTCCTTCCTACTGTTTTGCTGGAATCGGAATTGAGCATAATTATCCCTTCAAATATATATAAACATTTCTCATTGTGGTGAAACAAAAAAAAAGGAAAAAAATCCGTAAGATGCAAAGTATTAGCATCACAGTGCTGCAATAAATCGGCTAATATCTCCAAGTAACACTAATTACTTTGTAATTTTTTCTTCTCATCCAACTAATCGTTTGAATTTGTCAAATTTCACTTAAATATTTAGGAAGAAAACATTGGGTAACAATGGAATTGAATTTTGTGACAACTCTATCTGCTGGTTTGTTTTTTCTTTATTTTTGCTGAATAATGAGTACATATTTGGTATTTTTCTCATTTCAAAATGTTATCTTTAAAATAGCATTGCAATTTTGTTGACTGTAAAGTGGAAAGGAAAGCAGAAATTGTAAATATAATCAGTAACTTATATTGTTTTAGATAATGAATGGATGATTGAATGACGCAGAATGTTTATTAATTTAATATTTTAATCGAAATTTGGCAAACTTTTGCAAGAGATTAATGAATGTTTCAATCATCAGTAAGCAAAAGAACAATTTCTAATAGATAAATAACTGGATAAGAATGGAAAATACTAAAAATTTTGAATTTATTCTGAAATTTGAAAAATTTATTAATTAATTATTTATTTGTAGTGCTAGTATCAATAATGGCATATGTCAACGAAAATGCAACAATACAACAATGCTGCAATTTGCATTCGACAGGAAATGTTCACCAAAATGGTGATTATCTTAAAAGGACTGTTCGTAATAGTAGTAGTAGTACTGGTTATAACAATGATAACGATAATGATAACAGCAATAATAATAGTAGCATTCGTCGTGGTACAAGTGAACACGAATTGACCAAATGTAAAGCTCAGTGTGATGCACAATGGAAGAGTGATTTTCATGTTAGTTTTATTTGTTAAAATTTGTTCACTTATAAAAAGTGTTAATAAATTATATCATTGCTGCTCAATTGGAGGCAAGAAAAAAAAAAAAACTCAAATATAAGTTATGAAGTTGCACAGAAACTTTCTTTCAAAAGGAAAGAAAAAACCAAATTTTTTTATTTGTTCTTATTTTATTAGAAATATGTGCAATATTAAATGAAAAAGATCAGAATTAAGAAAATTAAAACTTCACTTTGCGAAGTTTTGTGCTGTAACTGAATTATTTATGAACAAAGATCATTTCCTATAAAAATTAGTCCACATGAAAATTTAATTATTCACTATGCGTTAGAATGAAATTATTTACTATTTTCACTGTTTTAAATTGCAATTGTTAGACTAAAATGCTTTTGTTCATATTCAAAATATTCAAAATACTCTTAAAAAAAATGAAAAAATTTCCATTTTTTCTTAGCTAATACTTTAATTTCCTTAAAATGCAATAACATACGTGGTAAACATTAAAAAATAATTAAATTGCTTTTTAAAAAAGTAATTTTTTAGCCAATAACATTAGACAAGACTGTTGCTTTTTGCAACAAACAATAATTTCCTAATCTATACCATAAATTTTCCCCTAAATTCTGCTTCAAAAACTTTTGAATTTTTTTATTTCCTCTATCCTCTCATTTTTTTTCTTTTAAATCTATTGCTTTTATTTGTAAGCTATTATTTGTAATCACTAAGCGCAAAGGAAGCAAATCGATTACTTAGCATTTTAGCCAGTCATTTATCTCTTTCACTGATCCATTCATTAGATTTGATTTAAAAAATAATAGAATCATTTTTTAATTTCATTCATTTCTTATTACTTTTTATTTGATCTACACTAAACTGTATGGTTCCTTCAGTATCATTCAATCATTCTTCCACTCATTTTTTTTCCTTTTTTTTTTCTTTTCTAATTTAAATTCAAAGTTTCTTTACAGATGTATTTCCAAAAGAATTACGATGAAGAATTTTATGAATTTCCATTAGATCAATTAATCACCGCATCATTTGATAATTTTTATACATTTTGCAATATAACGGAACACAAATTAGCATGTTGGAACATGCAATGTGAAATGAATCGTAAACAAATATCGTGGAGCAGTGATTTACATATTTGCACCTTTAAAAGATTGCAATTTGAAAATGCACTTAATTGTTTGAAGTAAGTTTGTCTCTTTTTTTTCTCATTTTTTCTTATCTAATAAATTTTATCTTATAAGTTTTTCAAATATTTTTCCTAATTTTTTTCTTAATTTTTTAAAAAATTCATAAAATTTCAAGTGAGAAAAATGTATTCACTTACCTTATAAAATTACCTAAATCTTACACTTATTCACTTCCTTGTTGATCTATTTATAGAAAGGAAAGAGAAAATGGAAAAAAAAAAGAAAATTCTTAATATTTTCAGTTTTTTCTCTTCAACATGCAGTATAAAATACTAATTTCACAAAGCATATTTGATTGTTTCTGGAAATTGCAAATTTTCTATCATTTACGAGAATTTTCTCACTTGGTACTTATAAATTTAAATATATATTTAATCATTTTATGGTTTCCTTTCTTTTTTAGTACCTTTTTCGTGCTATTTACTGTTGTTAGAATATTAAAAGAACATAAATTTGAACTGAGCAATTTACGAAATTTTTTCAGTTTAACTAGCACAGGTGCACATAACGAATGTAATGAAATATGTCGTCATATTGCACGACGAAATCCAACAAAAGGGAATGAAAAATCATACCTTTATGAAGTAGCTGCTAATTTAGCCGAAATTTATCAATATTGGCAATTGAATAAACAATGCGCTTTTCAAATCTGTCATTTGGAGTGTCGAGTAAACTTTTTATGTTTCCTTTTTTATTCAGTTTTAATCCATGTTGCAAATATAAACAAATTTTCCATTGGTGCTTACTGATACAGTAAATGATAAAGTACTAGATTAACTGATTAATAGATTAACTGAAATTTCGCATCATTAAGCTTATATATGTCCATTAATGAAACAATAATAGTAGTAACAATGGAATAATAATAGTGCTAGTAATGATACTGACAATAATAATAATAATAATAATAATAATAATAATAATAATAATAATAATAATAACTGATAATAACAATAATAATAATAAAATATTAGCAAGAATAATAATAAATAGTAAATAATAATAAATATTAATAAATAATAATAACAATGTTGGTACTGGTAGTGATAAAAGACATCAGTAATGATAGTGATAGAATAATAGAATAATACCAAGTAAATCCATGATATTTGTTCAATATTAATTTTGTCAAATCATTGAAAAATATGCTTAGGTTAAATGATTAAATTATAATTATTAAAAAATAAATCGAAACAAAAGTAAAAGAATTAAATTTTCTTTTTCATTTACACATATGCTTGGCTTGTATACTTGATCGGTTTCAGAAAGAATTAATACGAAATATGTGTGAACAAGATGAAACAATCAATGGATTGGATGTAATACAAAATTACTATCAATATGATTTGCTTGATCAGTTGCGCTCATTAATTGATAGTTCTACCGAGCATTTGTATCCATTGATGTGCCGATTTTATCTTCCAGTACAGTATCACTCGGATGTAAGTATTTTCATTTTGTTTAAAGAAATACTGCAATTGGTAGTATGTATATCATTCAACATTTAAGCATTTAATTCATGTATATGAAACAAAACACCGTAATCATTTTCGTTAGCAAAGATACTTGAGTGTGAGTCTCATGCAGTATTTATTTGTTGTTGATCGCACGATTTTTGAATGACTTAATTGTAATAATTTTATGAAATAAGCAATTATTTCAATGAAATTTTTAACAAAATGTAATTCATTAAGCCATTAAAAATTTTTTCTCATTTACCTGCGTTTACTTGTTGTTACTCATAAAATCAAAAAACATAATCGTTCACAATATTTATTTCATGCATCCATTTATTATATCCACATTTTTTATTGTAATATTTATAATTCTCTGATATGATACAAAGGTTAATTATGTTGAATTTTGATATTTCAAAATTTTAGCTAACGAACGAAACCAATAACGAAATCAAGGAATCAATCATTGCAATTAAGCAAGCGGTAAATGATGTTGTTGAAATGGTCACCAAATTATGACTATATGTTTAACATGTGAATTTACTGTAGTCAATCTACGACCATAATTGCAACTACGGTAATCCGCCGTACATATACGGTATTGTCAACAATATTTCGAATCATTGATAACTGCTTGATAGAACATTTCAGTTTTCAATTTTCAATTAAAAAGCATTATTTTATTTTTTCCTCCTCTTTTACTTGCATATGCACAAACTTGGAATACATTTTGATAAATATTTGTGAAATGAAATGAATTGATTTACCGCATCCTCTAATAAAAAAGTTTAAGTTTTCTGGAGAAATTAGCCAACATCTATGACTTTACTTACCGTACTCCACTAGCATGATAAGCATTATAATGAATCTAGCATTTCAGTTAAAAATTTTTTCTCATCGCTTCTTTCTTATTCATTGTTGCTCTCTTTGAAGAAATACAATAAAGTTTTTGGCAGATATTATAAAAACCGATATTTTCTGAAACATTTCCTATTTTTATCCGATTTTTAAGTAAAAAATTGTCATAAAATTTTGTCATATGCTTGCTCAATTCATTTTCAAAAAAATGAAGGTTCTAAGGCGCCTTTGTCATGTATACAACATAGCAAATTTCATTTAATATTATAAAATTAGTAAATTATTTGAATACTAATAATCATTGAATTACTCCTCTTTTTTCCTTCATTTTTAATCCAAAATATTCCGAATTTCATTTGAAAATATTTTAAGTTTGATATTAAATTAATCAAATTAATTAGCATAAATTTTAAGTTTCAAATTTAATTTTTCCATTTAATCCTTAATTCTATTAATTTGATTAATAGAAATAAATTTAGTTATTTCTACTTAAATTCTTATTTTACTAAATAAGCACAAAAGAGGCATAGTTTGTTGTTTTTACAAATTTATCATTTTTTTTACGTAGAATCACACTTTATTATAAAAAAATAAAACATCTGGCAATTCACAAATGAATAAAATAATCCTAAATAACTTTACTTTTTTCTCCGAAAGAATAGGAAAAAATTCTAATGAGTGAAATATGAAACAATGTGACTGTTTGAAAAATTGCAAAAAATGTCATAAAGCAAAATTTTTTTACTTTTTCGGCGTAAAAAAAATGTAACATTTGAGGATGCAAATTACTACTGATTTTTTTTTTTTTTTTTGCTAACAGAAGCAAATAAGAAGATTGACGAAAAGAAAAAATAATTCAATCAAGATTATATTTGATACTATTTTAGAAAAAATAAAATTAAGAATAAAAAAAAAGTTTATTTCGTGAATTGCTGCAGCAATGCTGACTTCCTACTTATCTGAATGATTCAATAATACATGTGAATGACTGAATACTCAAAATTAGAGTGATTAGAAAAATTGATTTAGTGTAAAACAGGTTTTGGGTCTTGAATGTAGCAATTTGAATAATTATTTATTTTTTAAGTCAAATATATAAATTTATGTAATTATTTTTTGCAGGTCTCCTTCACATAAATTGTTAAATAAGAAAGGGTAAAAGAAAAGAACAAAATTAAATGCCAAAATTTCCTGAATTCAATCGAATTAATAAACAAAATCAATAAACCAATATACATATTTGAGCAATGAATAAATGACATCTGTAACCAAAAAATGATAATATTTATAAAGAAAACATTTCCATTGCCTTTCAAATATTTAAATGAGATGCAAAATTAAGACATTAAAAACAACGAAAGAAAATATATGACACATTGGAAATCGATGAGAAAATTATAAAAAAGCAAAAAAAAAGGAATGAATAATATATGCCTTGGTAATTAATCAATTAATTAATAACTCCATAATGAATATCCGAAATATTAGATTATAATGATTGTGCGTTGCAAAGTAAAAAAGAAAGTAATGAATTTTTAAAAGAATAGGAAATATTTGATATCAGTAGTAAAACCAAATTTATTAGATTTTTGCAACTTTTTTTCGAGAAATTTTTATTTGCTAAGAATTTCCAATTCTGTCAGCAAAATAATTGGAAATGCATATAATAACGTCAAGTAAAGTTTAAAATTTGGTTATATTTAAAATTAAACTCAAAATATTGAACAATAAAAGCGAATGCGAAGAACAGAGAAAAGATGAATCTAATTTACAAAATTGAATTTTGGAATTTTTTAAAAATATTTTTCAATAAAAAGAAATTCTATACAATATTATAATCAACAAAAATAAAAGAATCCATGTTTTTAAGATTAGTAAAGAATTCGATTAATTTTTTAAAAGAGCAATATTAAATACTTAATTTTATTTATTTTTAAAATAAATGACTAAAATATGATAAATAGAATCCTGTATATTGTCATCATTTATAGGAATGTTTAATAAGCATATTGGAAATGAAATGGCAAGCAATTAATGTTTGATGCAACAATTAGGTAAACACTTAGCAAAACAATTAGGCAGGGCAGTAAGCAATACAGGAACAATAAATAAACCATGCAGTAAGCCAAATATTACTGTAAGTATGATTGCTTTCGATATTACAGCATAAATTCCTATAGGAGCAAATAATACCGGGAACATAATAAGAAATGTTGATATACCAGCCTGAAATTTTCATTTTTTTTTTGCATTTCTTATTAAAAAAAAAGTTAAAAATAATTTAAAATTCTATATCTCAACCAAAGTGTTATTAACATAAAAAATAATAGATATAATATAGCTTTTATAAAATGAGAAATTAGATATAACCTTAGCAAGTGCATTTCAAATGTATAACTAATTTACTGAGATATTTTTGTTCGATCTTTATCAAATTAAACTATAATTATCTTAAATAAATAAATTAGTTGTGCAGAATATTAAATGTAATTAATCCGAAATGCATTCAATCATCTTTTTTTAAATTATATTACATTTTATCCTAATCAATTAATCAATCAATCAACGTGAAATAAACATGAAATTTTAATCTTTACATAGTGAGGTCAAAATTATTACATAATATGAATTAAGCAAAAAATATTGCTTAAAAATTTTTAAGATATAAAAAAAGTTAAATAAAGATATCAAGTTACAAAAAAAAATTTTACGACGAAGCAGAAAAAAAAAATTAAAATCAAATCATCTTGGCAATTAATTACTTGTAACATTGATAAGGCACAGGCTTCAAGCGAAACATTAATTCGTTGGACATTATCAGCGTAATCATTTATCACATAATGAAAAATGATATGTACGGTATAATCAATACTTAAGCCAGCTGTTATTAATATAGCTACCATTAATATCGGATCCAAAAAGCAATTCCAATATTGCAAGAAACCAATAACACCTTAAAATAAAATGATAGTATTTACTGAAAAAAACTGAAATCATTCACTTTCAGGAATTCACTTTATAAATGTAGTGAATTACTTATACAAACAATTTGTATTGGAACTGAATTAAACAAGCAAACAAAAAAAAATATTTATTTATTAAACATGACAATCTATAATAGGAGATAATAATTCCGGTACCGATTTGAAAGTTTACAATAGCTTTTTTCTTAATTTACAACATACAAGTACATGTATATTTGAAAATAATTTTAGTAAAAAGTAATTTACCTGTACTGATTGACACAACTGATAAGATAGCAAGAATAGATGCTCCAATATTGAAGGAAAAAATAAAACACACTGCACCTATTGCGCCAAACGTAAATAATACTGTACTGAAAAAGTTAATTTCATTAAAATTTAATGATATTAGCAAAAAGTGCCCTTCAAATGTGTTTTAACAAATGTTTTTTATTTAGTACTAATTTTCTTCATAAATTACTGATCGAGAAAAAACGTTAGTTAAAATTTAAGTTTTTTTGTTATTTCAGATATTTTTTCTTTCATTTTCGCTTTTAAAGCTTGTTAAATAGCAATTAATTTTATATTATTCGGAATAAAATCATACAATTACAATTAAACGTTTACTATTTCATCAAAAAACGATATTAGAAGATAATAAGAAAGAATAAGAAATTAAAAGTTTACTTAATAGTAGTTGAAGGTACAGCTGCTATAACATCAACTAATTCCGCATCTGTATCAAATGGTATCATATCATATTGCGCATAACGTGTACATATTTCACGGCATGAACGTAATAATTTTGCTTTATCAGATAATGATGAGGTACCATTATAACCCATTATCAGTAGCATCGATGTTATCACAATCCTTTAACAAAGAAAAAGACAGTTATTAAATGTTGTTATATGCTTTCATCCTTCTATAAAAAAAAATTAGAAATGTTTATAAAAAAAAAAGAAAGAAAATATTTATTACTTTTTATATCTGTAATAAAAACGATAAATGTTAGAAGATTAAGAAATATTACTGTCGCTATCATTCTTATCATAATTATGATTTGTTATCATCGCTCACTGCATTCATATTATACACGCTAATATTAACAAATGATGTTAGAAGAAAAATGTGAAAGACAATGATTATTATTGGTTTGAAAATGAAAAAATAGAAAAATTCAAAGTCAAAACAGTGACAAAACATTTCTAAATACATCCTATCGTCATTGTAATACATCATTTTATATTGGTTATTCAGTTACTGAATTTGATTAAATATGTATTTCAATTTTTAATCGTTAAAAAGTTTCCAAATTCCAACCTATTTTGTGTATCTCTCATGTAACGAGTGCCTAATTTCCATGCTGTATATGGTTCGGTATTGATGAAAAAATCAAACTGTGACATATCCAAACCTAAAAAACAAAAAAAATTTTTTTTTTCGTTTCACTAATAAAATGAAACAAAAATTCCAACAAACAAATAGATCACTTCTTGTGCAAAATGCATTCAATTTTAATTGTTTAATCTGGCAATATAATGTTTAATCAATTAATTAGTTAGCAAATTAATCACTAGTTAGATATAATTCTTTAATAAAAAAACTCAATATCAGTGAATAAATGTATTTCCTTTCTTTTTTTTTTTGATTTAAAAGAAATCAATAATGCACCATTCTCCATATAAGCCGTTCCATTAGCTTCTACACCAGAAATTCCAAAAAAAACATCAAGTTTGGTAGCATGCGGATTAGCAAGATATCGTAAATAATCTTTTACCCAATGCATCGTTGCAACTGAACCTAATGAATTTTTTGATTTCTCCATTTCTTTAACCATTAGCTAAAGAACTATTAAAAATTTAATCACCAAAATTTTAAAGAAAAATTTAAATATTTTTTTGGTTCAATTTAAGAAAAGTTAGCTTGAATCATTTGAGTCCATGTTCATCTTCTTCATAATTTAATTTCATCCTCTAATCAGCCTAATGTTTTGAGTTCTTTTCACTTTTCTTTTAATTTACTTCCACTAATCTAAATTCGATACAACATTATTCAATTTTTTATTAAAAAAAAACTTTGTTCAGACGAATTATACATTATATATGAACTACACATTAATAATCAAATTAATAACAATATAATTTGTGATTTTCTATTCAAATGCTAAAAAACAAAGAATCGAAACTAAATGTTTTGGAATTAAGTTTGAGTTATTTCATTAAAAAGTTATCCAACACTTTGAAACACTTCTCTTTAAAAAATTGTCAAAAAATGTGATTACCGTAAAGTTGCGAAATTCAGTAGGATTAGAGAAATTTGGTGGATTCCGCATAATATAATTGATACTCAAATAATCTGGCCAAATCTGTAGTATATTTCCTGTTTTTGCAGCTTTAAAATTTTAAAAATGATTACATCGGAATTTACATTGAAAGAGGAAATTAAAAATTCATGCATAATTGCGCATCTAATAAAACACTACAGTGCATTTTAAGTGTCAACTAACAAATTAGAAATCATTTTAACATCACAATTTGATAAAGCAAAAATAAAGCAAAACAAAAGAAAACTGACACAATTAGGACAAAGAAAAAAAAACGATAAGAAATTTCTGCATATTTCAAATATTTGAATGGCAAAAATTAATTTCAACTAACAATTTCATCCATTATTCGAATTCCATCAACACTCTGCGAATCTGGTGGCAAAAGCATTTTACCATCAACGTTTGCGTCCATTGCTTGCATGCCGGTTATTGCAAAATAATAATATGCAATTAATAATGCCACAGTAATAAATGTTGCCCAAACTGATGCAATGAATTTACTGTAACCTAAATAGTGGAAAGAATGGAATGAAAATTCACTTTTGGATACGGTAATGAAATTGTCAAAGAATAAAGATTGACTGACAAATAATTAATTACTTCATTAATTGCCTTTTCATAACATAAATAGTGAGAGAAAATCAAATCTTACAAATAAATAATTGAAATTTCGTAACATTTCCAGGAAAGACTGAAATATATCATCACCTGGTTTTATTATTTCTACAAATATATCACATATTATATATATTATTATGTTATACTATATTACATTATATTGTATTATATCATTATATTAAATATTATATTGTTATTATATTACAATTATATTTGTAATTATATTATACTTTATTATATAGTATTGTGTCATAATTATATCGTATAACATATTAATATTTATTAAACTATTATTTTCCTTATATTATTTTCTTCATATCTTCCCATTTATTCTGATATTATATTATTTTATATTAAATAATAATACGATTATATTGATATTCTGTAATGAATAAAGTATTGTGTGTCATATATGTTATGTATATCAAATTCACATTAAACATGCTGTTATCATAATTAAAATTGAGAAATTGTAATCGCATTTGCAATATCTTTTATTAATGATTTCCTTTTTACTATTCGCCTGTTCTTTAATCTATCATTGATCAGTTTTATTTCCACTATTCTTTTCTATTTTATCTTATCAACCTTACTTACGAATAATATCTGTAATTTTATTTATAATATCGAAGCGTTGAAAATTTTTCCAAAATATTTCTTTAAACTTATCGTTTCTAATTCAAGTTGATTCGATTAATTTCAAGTTAACTGAATTTACCACACAGTTGAAATATTTGTTAATTTTATACTTATGGAGGTAATTAATGTGAGCATATTAAGGTAAACATATTAACGTTTTGTTAAAAAGACCAAATTGTTAGTTAGATGAATGGGTATTGTTCGCTAGTATTGATATGATAAAGCTCTACTTTGATTACTCGGATAAAGCTATTACATTATTTAGCAATTTTTTCTGCATGGAAAACAGCAAAGATCATTAAACAGATAGAAATGCAAATAAATACAAATAGGTAAATTACAACTTGAAAAATTTAAATTAAAGTTTCTTACATTTACAGAGCGAAGTAATATTTTGTTTCATTCGTTCAAATAATGTTGGTTGATCTCGCTTAATTTGTTTATAGACGATTGTAGGTACATCATGAGTTAATATTACTTGAAGTGGCGCGTAGAAGAAAAGCTTAAAAGTCAATCATAATCGTAAATTAATAAATCTCGAAATTTGAGAAAATTTTTGATGGATCATTTTTTTACGATCAGTAAAAAAAAGTGTTGGAGTTTAATATGTCGTTCGCATATTTATTTTGCACATTTTGCAATTGAAATTAGATTTAAAAGCACAATTAATACTTATTCAAGATTTTTCTTTATTTTAGAATATTTTTAATTTCAGAAAATTTACTCACTTGAAATAACAAATCAAGAAACATGGAAAGTGATACTGCAGCGCAAAAAATTTGCATTTCAGGTGCTGGTGCTATACAACCCAATGCAAATCCAAGAGAATTTGTTACTGAAGTAACTGTTATGCCTATTCCAACCTTTTGTAGGACTAACTGTAACCTGAAATATCTGTGTGCAGCAGTGCTATTTAAAAGTAGAAAAATTTCTATTAGTTTAAAATTTAATTGAAAAAAAGAGGCAAAAAATGTTAGTGTAAAAAATTGAGAATTTTAAATTTCATGAAATCACCTTTCAGCAGTTGTCAGTGCATGCGGCATTGCTGTTGATTTGAGCCATGTATTTGTTAATAGAAATGCATCATCGACACCTTAAAATTAATTCTTGAAATTTAAACTATGTACGATAATATATAGATATGTAAAAGTAAAAAAAAAAGAAGGAAGGCTTTTTATATAACTATGCAAAAAAAAGCTTTTTTTGTATTTGAATGCAAAAGTTTAGAAAATAAAAAAGAGGGCTTCTACTAAAAAATTAATAATGTTAGTATGTTCAAGCATCAGATTGAAATTAGCATAAAATTTGGAGAAGTAGAACATGATAATAAAGCAAAATAATAAACAATAGAGGAGTAATCCCAAAATAAAAATTAAAAAAAGCAGAAAAACTGGTTAGAAATAAAAAATAAAGCAAAGGAGACAAACCATCAATCGAGATTAAAAGAAAAATTAAAATAAATTAAATATTACAATACACTTTCCGGTTATAAATATCCGGTACATGCAGCAATTGGTTGCAAAACAAGCAAACAATTAATTGATTACTTCAAATTATTGCTGAATACTGAATAGTTATTACTAACATTAATAATTTTAATGAATATAAAACAGAAATAAAAAACGAAGTACGTTTATTTTAATCTCTGTTAAATCCATTTAAAAAATATATAAATAAAATGAAAAAGAGGACGATTAAGAGCTAACGATTAAATTTGTGATAGTGAATAAGAAATAATGTTAATACTACTAAGTAAACTGAATAATTTAATGTTAGTACTACTAAATAAACTGAATAATTACAGTTATATATATTGTTAATAAATAAATCAGTGGAAATTCATTAGGCTAATAAAATCTTGCTCGTCTTTCTTGTCACAATATTTAAATTTATGTTTTTAAATAAAAAACAAAAAAAAAAGTGAAAAAAAATGAAAAAGAAAATGTTTTAATGAATAAAATTACAATTTCGTTTGCACCTACTTATAACGTTTATTTTTCTTTTGATCTTTAATTTAACTAGTAATTATGCATGGTCAAATTTGGCAAAGCATAGGAAAAGCAAAGCATATAATATGGCTTACCTATACCTGTGGCTAATGTTAGAAATGGTGATATGAGAATAAGCATATTGATATGATAACCAGCTAAAAGTATTAAACCAATGGCTGATATAGCTGCTAGAATTGGTGAAATAATTGCTGCGAATGGTAAAATAAGTTGTAAATGTCGCATTGGAAATGAATGACATAATGCAGCCAAAATTAAACTTATAACAACAAATACGATTAATAACATAGCTCCTGAAAAGATAAAGAAAAGATTGTTTTGATGACAAAATCACTCGATAATCTTATTGTTTATTTAAATTATATCTGTCCACTGATATCATTACCTACTTAAAGTGTAATGAAATCATTCGGTGATATCATTATCTATTCGAGTCATGATTGAATTTTTCAATGATATCAATTTCTGCTTAAATTTGATTTATCCAACAGTATCATCATCCAATTCAAATCATCATAAAATTCAATACTTATTTCTTCTTGAAAAAAAAACGATAATTTTTAAAACAAAATTTTTTCCCCATTGTCTATGGCTGAGAAAAAGAGAAACGTTAAAAAATTACCTGTAAAATAATAAGGAAGCACTAATTGTATACCTCGACGTATTTCACCGCTTACTGTATGCGCACCATGTAAGATTAATGTTATTGTGCTATTTGGATTGGCATTGTGATTGTACACTTCTCTGAAATATTCATCTTTTCTTTTTTTCCCAATCAAATTTTATCAAATTTTTGATAGGAGTTCAAATTTTTGTATTTATTGCGATAAATATGTTTACTACTTTTTTATCTTATCACAAATTGAAACGGAGACAAATATTTGCAACTAAAAATTTAATGGAAGTATGAATTGATAATTAAGATTGCAATCAGTCATTTGTTGGCTTTTTTATCATTTTGATAAATTTCAAATTTTAATTTCGCAAATGATAAGCAAAAGTAGGATGTGTAATTAATTTATTTATTCTACTTTTCATTAAGAAAAACAAATAATTGCAGTTATCACAGAAAAGAAAGAAAGAAAACCTTAAAACTTGTTCTTCAAAGAAAAACAAATAATTGTAGTTACCACAGAAAGGAAAGAGAAAAAAAACCTTAAAACTTGTTCTTCAAAGACATCTAATTGTTTTTGCTTCATGCTATCAGTGATAAATGTTGTAAAATATATTGCAACAGTGCCAACACCAATCACAATACCTATAAATGCCAAATTAAATTAAAAAAACGAGGGAAGAAAATAATTAGTAATTATTTTATCTCGAAAATAAGCGAATTATTAAATAATTACGTTTAATTAAATTATCAATGATAAGAGTATCAAAAGGTTACAAAACTAGGCAAAAATATATTCCCACAATCAATTCCTATATATTTTAACTGATGGCACTTATCAGTTAGGTGAGAGCTTTAAAGTGTTTATGTGAGAATAGAAAATTAGTTGTGAAGTATTGCTAAATATATGTAAAAATTTACCGTATTATTATTAAATGGAAGAATAAAGAAATTGAATGAAAAGAAATAAATTTAAGAATTCATTATTTAATACATATAGATTTATCTTGTTAGCAATAAATACTGAAGTAAGAAATCGAATGAAACAAAGTGGATGTTTTGATAATTCAATATTAATATTACTGTTAAAAAATCTTTTATTGTTCAAAATTCCATTTATCAGTTCATTTCATTCACTATTAATTCATTTCAAATTTAAAAAATTCATTAAAAAAAAAATTAACCTTGTTCGTTGATGGTACGATTAAAGAGATATCTACCAATGTTTACTTTATACGGTCCAGCTATTGATAATGGATAAATGATTTTAAAAAATGATTGATAATTCTGCAATAATACTGTAATTTTTACCAAAAAATGAATCAAATTGCAAACATTTATCCTTAGATTAAAGATCAAAGTGTATTTATTATTTCATTTTTTCTTTCCGTTTTTGCTTCTCTATTCATCAGTTATATCTGTAATTATAATTGAAATTAAGTAAATAGTAAATAAAACAATTATTCCTAGCAAAGGAAAAGAACAGAAAGTAAATTAAAATACCAAAAGATTCCAAAGTTGTGCATTAAAATTACAAAATGGTTCGCACAAATCATTTTGATAATGTACGGTTGATTCATTAACATTCACTGGCATTATCTGAGTAATATATTTATAAAATGTTGTTAATTCATCAGCTCTCCGTGTTTCTAAGATAGATCCATTAGTTGTTGCAAATAGCGCCATATACCATGGATCACCCTAAAATTTTAATGAAATATTTTAATCAAGATAAAACATCATTTCATTTCGCCTGAGCTAATATTCAATTTAAATTTGATAAATTCATCTACAAGTAATAAATCAATGTTCTAATTATCTCAATTGATAACTTCATTTATCATATCTATACTTTATTTATCATACTTACATTAATTGTGCTATTGTAGTTTGTTAAGTTAAATAGTTTCATTTTTACTTCTTTATGCATTTTTTTTTGAGATATAATAAAATAATAACAATAATAAATACTGTTATTTTTGCCTGCAATTACTTTACAGTTTTATGATTTTTATTAGTAAAATGAAATGAAATATAAATAACTAAAATGGAATTATTTTTTCTATATTTTAAGCGAGTTAATAACTCAATTATGATGCGCTATTACTGAAAAAAAAAAAATTAAAGAAATGAAGTACCGTATTATTGAAAAACTGTTTATGAGCATTAATTTCTTCTACTGAAGCAGTATCACCACGATTAAAACCTGATTTAATATCCACTCTTATATCTAATCTGTAAAAAAAACAGTGAGAAAAAATACAAATAAATGAATTACTTCTGATTTTTCAAAAAAAAAAAAAAATTAAAATTTCAAAATTTAAAGAAACATTTAATCAGATCAAAGGAAAAAAGTTTCTTATTAATATTATTTAGTTTTTGCAAAAAAACCTCAGCAATGGTCCAAGAAGTGACACAGTGAAAAGTGAGAGTGATAGAACTATAAATAGAATAGGATGTGATCCAATTGTATGTCCAAGTAATCCAAATACATTGCTAATTGTTAATGACATAATCTGTAATTAATTATGATTAATAGGACAGATTAATTAGCAAATTACTCTCGAATAATTGCGAAAATTTTCTTCAAATAACAAAATATTAATTAGCTAATTGTTTTCATTTTAGACAAGTTTTCCAAAAACATATAATATCAATAAATTTTATGAAAGAATGGAAAAAAATTAACAATGCAGTTCATTTGTGGTACCTATAAAAAAATTAACAATGCAGTTCATTTGTGGTACCTATAAAAAAAATTAATGAATTAACTTAAGTTCAATTTTAGCTATTGCAAATATTAGAAGTGTTTAATATTAGCATTAATATTAGCTTTTTAATATTAGCATTAATCAATCGTATATATTATAATATTATCACTTAAAAATAAATAGCCGCAAACTATTTGTCTGTCATATGGAAATAAAATGGGAAAAGCGCAGGAGTAGGATGAAATATAATTGGAATATAATCGAAATGATATTTCGTAAGGAATCAGTTTTAGGGAAGAGATGACATTTTGGCAATTTAGTGATGATCGATGGAGGCCAAGGTTAACATCGGAGATTATTTACATTTTACAACTGGTCCAAAAGTCAATATAAAATGGAATGTTAGTGCAATTATACATTTAGTGCATTTGAATTATTTGAAATAAATTAATATATTTCAATTAGCTGAAATATATTCATGAAAGTGCAATTTTGATAAAAAAGAATTGTTACTTGATAGGATAGGAATTGTTATTTGATATAAATGTGTTTTGATACATTAACAATAATAATTTGATATTTATAAGTAATAATCTTTGATCGCAAAATTTGTAAACAATGACAGAATTAGAAAATGTGTTGAAATATATTTCTTACAAACTAGTCGAAATTCTTATGAAGTAATGTAAATTGCAGTAAATTTCATAATGTGAAATATATACCAATAATATATTAAACTAAAATACTAATATGAATTTAATACGAGATAATATGAAATATGTTTCAAATTTATGCAATAGAATATGCAATTCAAAAGTAATATGGTACTTATAGCATGTGAATTTCATTATTATCTGAAATTATATTCATTAATTTAAAATTTTTCAACTTTCTTTATAGGAAAAGAAACAAAATTATTAGTTTAATAAATATTAAATGCAATTTGCTTCCTAAAACTATTACTAAATTAAAAACCAAGAAATTGAAGTCAAAAATACTTTAAAGCATTAAAATTATAAGTTATTAATAACAAATAATAATGATATAAATATTGTTAGTAGTTATATGCACATGTTAATTAAGAAATATATTTGTCATTTCAATTGATTGTATAGAAACAAGTAAATCATACAGCATTAATGATAACAGCAATATTAAATGATTATTAAAATTAAAACGTACAAAGATCATTCGTGCTAAATAGTTAATCAATCGAGTATATCAAATTTTGATAAATTTTAGTGCAAATAATCTTTCATTTTAATTTTATTTATAAGATAATAACAAGGAAGTGACATAAAATATCAACAATTAATGCGAATAGCATGAATAAACATAAGAAAAGAAAAGAAAGATGAAAAAATGATCGGAAACAGTTGTTTCACTTACCTTTCCTCCGACTCTTCGAATTCTTTATCTTTCTTTTCAACCTTTCCCCGACTTCCCGCATCTTTTATCATCTCATTCTTCCGCTTTAACGTTCTTTACATAATAATAAGCACAACAATTTAAACAAAAAGAAAAAAAAAACTGTTGAAATTTTAAATAATGAATAATAATAAATGAAAACCAAGAACAGAATAAAAAATCAAATAGCAAATAATAAAAACAATACTAACGATAACAATAATGATGATTTTAGTAATATAATAATAATAATTAGTAATAATAATAACAATAATAATAAATAATAATAATTAACAATAATAATAACAACAGTAAAAACATTAATAATTAGTAATTTAGAAAAAAATTTGGCAGCAAAGATGAAAACATTTTTCAGGATTGGAGCAAAAACTTCAATGAAAGTTAGCGAGCTGAAAAAATTTTTGTGATGCATACACAGCAATTGGATAATTTATGTATTTGAAATGTTAAACTTAAAATTAAAATTCTTTTCTTTTTCGTTCTTATTTTCCTCTTTTCTTTCTATTCCGCTCTCTCTCTCTCTCTCTCTTTCTTCAACTTTCTTTTTTCAATCTATTTTCTTCGTTACCTCTTTATTTCATTTGGTAGTTCAATTGATAGTTCAATTGGTAGCTCAATAATAGTACTAGAAATTTGCATCAATGACTTATAAAATATTTAAACTTTAAATTTTAAATTGTCAAAAAAATTGCTTGTTACATTTTGAAATTCACTTTTTCTTTCTTTCTTTTTTTGTTTCTGCCATTTTTTCTTTCGTTGACATTTCGTTTTTGCATAATTTCTGGCGAAACGAATAGAATGATAAGAAAATAGAAAAAACAACAAATTGTCACTGATTAGTTATGGTAGAGTTTAGTTAGCTATTAATTAGTTAATTAATTGATTACTTAGTGGAATCATTTCTCACTTTATATTCAACTTTTTTTTCTGTTCAAATTCAGTAATTTTCTCCCTAACGTTCTTTTCCTTTTTATTTCGAAGTGAAACAGAAACAAAAACATTACTAATGTTTAAAAAAAAATTAATACGTGAAGATAATAAGCTTACTTGAAAACATATAATTAAAAACAGAAATATAAAAGTTACGAAATCCATTTAATTAGACATGAAAGGAAATCCTAAAATGAACATAACTCAGTGAAGTAATTTGAACTCGGAAATTTGAAGATAACACTGTTCAATAAAATTACTGTAGAAATGGAAGCCAGAAATTAAGACTGTTTGAGAAGGTTTATTGAATATTGTTTGGTTGAAATTAACATTTCTCTTTTCTATTAAATTCTGTAAACAAATTAACGCTATAATTACATTTTTTCCACGATGGATAATAATTTCCCCTTTTTTCTGTCCTTTTAATCCTTTATTTCGCTTTTCTTAATCCAAATTATGCAAAAATAGCAAAATTATTAGTTAAAATATCCTTCCTAATTAGAACACAATTGTTAAATAATTTATTATTGTTAATTAAAATACTGCCATTAATATAAATTGCTGGTTTCAGCATATAATAAAATATTACTGTTACTATTTTTACCATTGTTATTATTATTATCAATTATTATTGTTTAGAAAAATAATATTTTAGAACTTTATTACATGTAAAACCGAAAAAAGAAATGAAATAATGGATGAAAGTAGAAAGTAAACATGGAAGAAATCTTTGGACATTGAATGATAAATTTTCTTATCAGTCGTAGTTATCACTCTTTCAATCTTCTTACTGCTATGGTCATCGGTATTACTGTACACATCTGTAACTTTTATTTTTTAAATACTTTCTTTTTTGATCTCAATTTTTTCCTTTTTTCTTTCCAGATCACACGCATTTCTTTTGTGCCATAAATATTAATTTTTTTAAATTCAATGATTTTTTAACTTCAAAGTCATTCGTTTTTTAGTAGAAAAGCAAAACGTTCATTTTATTTTATTAAAAAAAAGGGAAACGAAATTTATAATTTAAATCAATTTTAATAGCAGCATTATGCATTTGTTTGGATTAATTAAAAGTGAATAAGAATTCTGAAACAAATGGAATGACCAGCTAATTAGTTTAAAAAAAGAGAGTGAAATGAATAAATTTTCTGTGTAGACAGTAATCATAAATGTTCAAGCACTTGGAAAAGACATTCGTAAAATTTTAATTAGCCAATTAAATTAATAAATTAATTAGCTGTTTTAAAGGAAATGAACTGAATTAGCATTGCTGAAATTCAAACGCATTAAATAATCAAACCAATGAAGCATTTCTGAACTTCAAATGAACTAATCATGCCGATAAACTATTGTTGAAATTCAAATGAATCAGCCATAATATATTCTTAAATTTACTTGTAAAAAATGTTAGGAAAAACAATGAAATAACTAAAATTTGCATTTATGGTTTTTATTTTGGTTTAATATAAATAATTAAACAAATGGAAAGGAAAAAGAAATTCATATATTAATATTTGTCATTATGGTCGATAGCTACACTATAATTATGAATCACTGTAGTAACAAATAACTATGATTTCATAGTTTAAAATGCTTTTGGGAATCAAAGCTTCTGTTTTTCGCAATCATCCATTGATCTGTTGATAATGATAATGATTAAAAATGATGCGAAACTGGGAAAAAGAGGATTGTAAATTAATTTGCCAGTTAAAACAATTTTTTTCTTTACAACACTTATTGTTTATTCATTTTAATTTCATCCAAGTTAATATTTACTTTCACGGCTTTAAACAGGACGCTTATTTTTCAGAGAGAAAAAAATGAAAGTCTTTTTTAAAGATAAAAGAAAAAATCGAAAAAAGGAGTAAAAGAAATGTATGGTAAACATTTTTTTTTTTCGATGTTTACCTAATGTCAACAATTTTTTGTTTATAACATATATTATTAAATCATATCAAAAATTGAAATTTATTATATAAAATTATATGAAAAAAAAGTTTTCTAGGAAAAAATTGCCAACAAATGAAACAATAATAGTAATGCATTTAGTGATTGCTCTTTCTTGGCATTATTATGATTTGAATATTTTTATTTTAATTGTCGTCCATTAAATTTGCAAAAATTTCGAAAACTAATTTCCAAAATACTTTTTAATCTGATAGATGAAAGAAAAGAAGTAATTATTTACTTAATTTTAGAAAGAGCTTAAAATGCTTCTTTTGATTATGCCATCAATAGTTATTTGATAGGATGGACTTTGCACTTCGTGTTTTTATCAAAAAATAAACCAAATGTTCGATAAATGCTGTAAACTTTTCGATTATCAATCATTTATTCAACAATTTGCATATTTTAGCAAATAGAATTTGATAAGTTGATACATTATCATTTTGGATACGGTTAAGGAATTCAGTTCACCATCATTTTTGCAATTCTTTTCTTTTATAATTTTCGGCATAATTAAAATAAGCTTATTGCAACGCATCTTAATGGTATTCAAAAGATATACTAAGATTTGAATTTAATTCTTCTAACTGATAATTGAATAAGACAATTAATGAGACGATATTTCATTACTTACAAATTCTGCTGAATTACTTAATTATCTTCGATAGAATTACCTTCAATAACGAAATTACCTCCAATGATGCAATATTTTGATTGCCTTACAAATGGCATAAAAAATTTATACTTGGTTAAATTTATATCAAAAAAGGAAACAATGATTTATTTACAATTTTTTTTTACTTATTTGTTTCAATAGTTTAAGAGCACTTGAAAATTTGCACAAGCTTGAAGGAAGAAATCAAAATTTTGCCATCATTTTAAATTTCTTAGATGTTCAAAAAAGATTGGTTAGAATTAAATTTCAACGAATTTTTTTTTTTTTGGATATTTTAAATACAAATACATATGGGCATAATTTCTGATAGACTGTTAATATTGCTGTTGATATTATCAAATATTTCGTTTTTTTTTTTTGGTTTAAATATGAAAAAGTAGTAAAAAAATTATGCCGCATTAAATTAATATGTATTAATGAAGTTTGAAATCTAATTTAATTAAAACACAGTAAAAAATATAACCATACTGTATTCGATCCACATAGCATCAATGTAAAATATTGTATTCAGTTACAGCATCAGTAAAGTTTATTTAAGTTAAAATATTTTCATATTAAAACTTTTCGTTTCAAACGCTACCTTAACTTTTTTCTTAATACCTAACAAACATTGAAGAGCTTTAAAAAAATTTCTTTAATGTCGACGTCGTAAACTTGTTGCCAATGCAAGTTTCTTGTAAGGTTGCATCGTTTGTGTTTCATCCAGTTTTTCCTGTAATTATTAAATTTTACATTCCTTACTTTTGTAACTGAAATTTTTTTAAACTTTTATTTTTTTTTAAAAAAAGATTGACACAATTTTTAATGTGCTAACATTTACTAGTCTTACCTTAGTGACAGGAAAAGTGTCTTCTTCCATTGTTTCACCTTCTTCACCTGGAAAAACAAAAGCTAATAATTTAGGTGTGAATGAAAAAAAAAAAAACAAAATCCTACTCTGTCCTAATGTTCTAACAAAAATTGCAATTTAAAATATGAATTCGAAAATAATTTTAACTTGATATTTCATTAATCTAAATGAATCCTTATGAATTTGTTTCTTTGTGAATATTACCAAATGCAAAATGAAAAATTTTAGTTTAACAACGATTAAATAATTTTTCCTTTTTAATTTTAAATTTAGCTAACTTTACTGGTTATTCCTTATTTATACGATGTCATTCCAGCTCTAATAATAAATCAATTTGGATTAAAAAATATAAATTTATGGAATTTATAAAAATTGGATAAAAAAGTTTGATAAATAATTTAGAAAGAAATTTTAAACGTATATCAATGTAGAAAGGTTAATATCAATATTGATAATAATAAATTTTATGCCATAAACTTTTCAGATAATTAATTCAAGCAACTTATAAAATTTCTTCAATTAATTTAATTTGTTAAAACAAATAATGATTTTCATTTCGAGAAACATAAGATGTGTCCGTTATAACTCTCTATATATTAGAATGAATGTAATTCATGTCTTTCTTTAATCAATTAAAATACTTTGATCAACCAAAATGCTTTAATTAAAAAATTGTTTAAACTAATTAAAATTTTTAAAATTTTCTGGAGCATAAAGAGATGAATTTTCATCTCATAGTACATGACAATTACTCATTTATATATTGAATAATTATTTACTACTTTGTGGGCGTATCGCTGGTGGATTATCGGTAATTCTTGTCAACTCTTGGGACTTCTTTTCTGGCTCAATTTTCCCGTAAATATCTGCCGGTCTTTTATCATCTTCTTTAAGTTTATCCAATGGCTGCTTGAAATCATATCCGACACCATTTCCCTTACCATTTCGTACCGGACAAGGACAATATTCAGCATCGGCACCTAAGAAATTGCGAGTCAATTGAAAAGAAATATGATATTCATATAATCACATGATTGGAATCTGAAATAACATACCCATTCTTCCCCGTTCTCCGATTGGCCCAGAAATGCCCATTGGTCCTTCTACTCCTGTTGGTCCAGGACGACCAGGTTCTCCAGCCAATCCTTAATGAAGTGACATTTTTCAAAGTGTTTTTGATCGATTAAAATTCTTCTAAAAATTAACAAATTTATAATTACCTATTTCACCTTCATCACCTCGTTCGCCAGGTGGACCTTGATCTCCTTCTGGTCCTCGTGGTCCAGCATCGCCTTTTTTTCCAGGTGGGCCACGAGCATACAGATAACCATCTTGCCCGGGTTCACCTGGAAAAAAATACCATTTTAACATACTGAATAAGAAAATTGAACAAAAAGTCCGAAATTAATCAAAATTTCATTCCAATAAACTAACCTTTTTCATCACAAATTCATTAAAATAATTTATAATACGCACATAGAATCAATGTCGAAAAAAACAACGAAATGTAGCATGTAAAAAAATTTGCTCTACTTTGAATATACCTTAACTTACCATTCTCACCAGGAGGTCCTTGTGGCCCAGCTTGGCCAACATCACCTTCAGGTCCTTCTTCGCCTGCCTCTCCATCACGTCCTTAAAATTCACTTTTAATAATTTGGCACAAAAATCCTTTTTCGAATCATCAAACTCCTATACAATAGAAATTGTCCACTACAGTACCCAAAGAGAAACGGTCGGCTACAGTAGCTGAACAGATAATAGGCTCCTGAAATGGTTCACTATAATAGCTGGAAAAAATAAACCATTCCGTAAAATGAATTTTGGATTTTTCTAAGAAATGAAAAATTTGTTTACCAGGCTTTCCAGGCTCTCCTTTTTTGCCAAATGGTCCACGTGGTCCTCTTCTTCCCTTATAGCCTGGTAAACCAGGTCGTCCTGGTGGACACTGTGCACATGGTCCTTCTTTCGGACTTTCATACATGCCTGCAACACCTTCCTTGCCAGGTAGACCGTCCATCCCATTCTCTCCTGAAATGTTGTCGTTAGGTGCTATATAATTATTGATAGATTTTTTGACTTTTTAACAAATTTAATATAATATTTTCTAAGATTTATGCTTCAGTTTTTTTTTTTTCAATAACTTACACTTTTATCTGTTTACCAGAAAGGAATAATAATTGGACACTTTATAACCTCTTTCACCCGGTTCACCAGGTGGCCCAGTTGGTCCACGTGGACAACCATTTTGACCTTTCACACCGTTTGGTATCTTTTTACTCTCAGGTCCATTCCTTCCACCATTTCCTTCCTCTCCATATCCATCTCTGCCTTCTTCTTCTATACCTTTTCTATCACCATTTTCTTCTCCATCGCCATCTGTAAAAAATTTATAAACTGATCAAAATTCAAAATTAATTTTATTAAGAAAAAGATAGAGTCGATTTGACTGAATGATTTAATTTGATAATAATAAATATTCCGATCAGTTATTCATCTCAAATTATAATAAGTAAAAGGATGATCAGGAAATTTTGCATTTACTAACTTACATTGTGATCTATTTCGTCGTACCGAACGAGTTAATCGTAATTGATCACTTTCTTGCATCAAATAATACCAAATTGTATTAGATAAAGTTTGATATTGATCACGATGTAACGTTAATTCTTCTTCCATTTGTGCTATATCATTCAGGATTACCGGAAATATTACAATTAGTACAATGAATGCTATCCCGCATATGGAAGCTGCAACAGTAGCAGGGCCATGTAAACGATACTGATGCATTTTTTCCTGCAAAAATGAAAGAAAACAGAATCGGATAGAAAAGTTGAAGATAGCTAGTTTAATAAATTTAATTTTTCCAATATTTTAATCTAAGTTACATTTGAATAAGAAATTTAAAAATATGTCAATACACTATGACACTTGAAAATTTTGTTTAAATGATAATTTAAGAATTGAAATGTAAAAACTATAAATTAATATTGAGTTTAAATACTAAATTGGATCAGCAGTTGAATCCGGTTACACTGTCGTTTTTTTTAAAAAAAAAAATATTTCTACTCCTCTTTTGCTCTTTGCCCTCGTTCTTTCCTATTTTTCGCAAAAACTGAATTTAAGTACTAAATTAGTTCAATGATTAAAACACATACATATCACCGGTTTCATCGTTTTTTTTCTGGCCTTCTTTTCTATCACTTTTGCTGTTTTCCTTCCTTTTTTCATTTCTTCTGAAATCCAATTTCTCCTGGAATGACACAAAAATAACAATAGATGAGTGAAAAAATAAATAAATGACATTAAAAATCAAAGAAAACAAAATGCAAAAGAAAATTTTTTGTTTTAAAAATGATTTTTCCAACAGCAGAAAAAAAGCGGAAAACAACCAATTAAATTGTTAAATGTCTAATAAAATTGAATGTTAAAGTTATTGTCAAAATTTAAAAAGACGAGATAAGATTTGCATATCCTTTTCTCCTGAAGAAAAAAGAAATGGAATAAAAAAAAAAAAAGAAAAAATGAATCGAAAGAGATTTCTCCGTTTTGATTTAAATGAGAACCGAAACGAACAATTGTCACTTATTTCTGTTTTCGTTTTCTTTTTCTCTCTTTTCTTTTTTCTTTTTTTAAACAAGAAATGAAATGGATCTATCCGTATTATTGACAAATTGGCAAAAAGGAAACAAAACGAAACAATAAACAAATGAAAAGAATGAAAATAGTTTTAAAAAGTACACATTTTTTAAAAAAATTTTCTGAAATAGGTCAACAGATTCGAATCTCATCCAATTTCATACCCAAACAAATCGTTTGTTTTTTTTTTTTCTTAATACAAAATAAAACGAAATATAAGTGGAAAAAGAAATACGAATACTATATATTTGTTCGCTACAATAAGATTACAATTAAACAACTGTAAGAAACTCATAACAGTTATAAATTGATTTTTCTTCGATCTTTTGTTAATTTAAAAGTCGCCAAATTATTTTTAGCTTTTATGATGAATTTAATTCCTCTTTTTTCTATTTCTGTGTTTCATTTATGCATTTCTTCTTTTCATAAAAAATTCCTAAACAAAATTAAAAAAGAAATTAACTATGAGAGTTATTTCATGTCAGTTTCATGTCATTTATTAATATTATTATTTAATATCATTAATTACAATAGCAATAATTATTACTAATATTGTTAATATTTTATTATTGTTATTACTGTTGTTGTTGTTATTATTATCTATTAGAATTATTATTATCATTATTATTACTACTGTTATCATTATTATTATTGGTTATTATCATTACAACATAATGTAAAAGTAAAAAATTGTATAATTAATGACATAATTAAAACCCACCCCTGATAAAATGTAGAACTGACAGACGTGTTGATCAAAGAAATGACTCATCATTTTTCAAAAATATCATCAATTATTTTATCATTTTCAAAATAATATTTATCAATAAGCAATTTGGTCAAGTTTTAAAATGAGAATTAGGCAAGATGACAATTTAAAAGCAGAAATCGAATAATATAAAATGACATTTGGATGAAATTTTTTCAGTTTATAATGAATAATCCTCATTCATTCAAACGTTCTTATATCCCTGATCCAGCATTGGTCAAGCATAAATTCCAGAAATATTTATTATTTGAGCAAATAATCGCAATTCATAACTCATATTTGAATTTATGACTGATCATAAACCTTATCTGATCTCCGCTTTCGGAATAATGCTTGCACTTCATTTAGTCCATAACAACGATCGAAGATATCATTGGGATGATCAGAATTTTAAAGCTAAATTTCGGTAAGCCTAAACCTAGAAACTTTTTAAATGCGTTCCTTAAGTTTGCCCATACAATTAACTATTAGGTAAGATTTTCAATGAGGTAAAATCCATAATCGTCTAACACACTATTTTTTGGAATTCCTACATACTTAATTTTATTTTGATGGTTTGTTAACAAACATGTCTCGTCTAAAATTTAAAACAATTTATACATCATGTATTATCTGTTCTATGTTGGCTCATATGTTTTATTCGAATGCAAAAGGTCAAAAATCAGGCACAAAGATTTTATTTTGGGATTGCTTATCAAAAATATTGAAACAACAATTAGCTAACTTCCTGTTTGTTTTCCGTATCATAATTATAAAATCGTTCGATTTCTTTTCGTAAAGGTTCATAATAATCCCAATCGTATTTCGGTCTCCTGGAAATTAATATTTCCGGCAAACCACGTGCTCTGATTCCTTCCGCTTCTTTCCATATTTTATAATCCTTTTCTGTATCCAGGATATTTGTTATAATACAAAATGGAATTGATATCAAACCAGCAAGCCTGTAATAATGAATCCTATTTAAATTACTTCATATTTAGTTACGTCCCATATTTATAATTCCTCCTTCTTTTGATCATCTTCATTTTACGAAAAATTTTATATTCTACAAAAATTTTTTTTAAAAATATATATAATCATTAAAGTATTGCATTGATCAACAGAAGGGCGACACAAGAATTATGATAATTTAAAAAATTTTTGAAATATTACTAAGAAATCAAAAACGATAAAAAACACCAAATTTCCATCTTTTTCTAATATAAAAAGGCTCAGTGCTTACATGCCAGTACGTGGATTTCCTGTAACACCGTAAAAGAATACACTTGACAGGGTAAAGTTAACTGCTGTTGACAGAACTGTAACTGGAAATCCGGGATCAGCTTGAAGTTTTTCCTGGACTATGCAAAAAATAAAAAAAAAGTAAATGCTAATTTAAAAGAAAAGTAAAGAAAGGGATGGAAACTTGAGAAGGAAAAATAAATAGCATAGCATTTTAGGGTTGTAGAGTATTGGTCACGCAACAAATTCAACCGTAACTATCAAATTAACATTTGATCAATTCCATTATTACAATTTTATTTTGTTTGTCCTACATTACCTCCTATTCCATTGAAATAAATAACTATACAGCTAAAGTCCCAAAGTTCTTCTAATAAAACTTAACCTTTAAACCAATTTTACGTAAAGGTTGAACTTCCTTGATAGATTCATCTTCTGTAGACATCCTTGAAAAGACTTGCTAAAACATCTTTTTCACAAAAAATAACAATCTGAAAAAGAAGCTCGAAAACTCTAAAAATTTAATTTTTGGTATCAATGTGAACAGCAATTGATGCAAGACATATATACAATATATATAAGGTGTTTGGAAAAGTTAAAAGATGCACGTGATATATACGTAAACATTGTACTTAGCGCAATATTTAAAGACATTTTTGTTCGCTTTGTCAGAATGACTGCCAAAAATTTATAGCACAGCTTACCACTGAGAAAATAATTGTACTACTACAAATGTTTTATTCTGAATACTTTTGGTTGATATTTTGCATAAAAATCTGATAAGTTAAAACACTATGTCTCTTGAGATAAATAAAATTGTCATACCTAAATTTTAACTAACGAAAACAAAATATAAAAGTTTTGCTTGCGCAATTACATGTTACAGAAGTCCCCACATAGTATAACATACATACCTCGTATTGTAGAAATCCCTCTCAAATCTTATCATAATCAATAGCTTACGTACAACGTGTTACATATAAAGCTCACGTACGACAGCTTACGCATATATCACGTGCATCTTTTAACTTTTCCAAACACCGTATTGATAAATTGATTCTTAGTTCTGATTGCATCTACAATTTCAGTATACCTTCGTGCTGTTAACGAACAGACAATCATTCTGAACTAATACAAACCTTTTATTTCATTAGTTAAGAAAATAGAATACGGAAATACATTAGTCAATTAAAACAAACTTACAATCTGTTATTCCCGAATAATAGTAAAACGTATCAATACTGTGGTATTTTTCAAGAAATAGTGCCCTATCCCTCAATTAATTAACTAAAATAATAAAAATTTCTTGATCAAAATCAATGATAAAGAGGCCACTAGAGGAATGAATATCCCTAATTATTTTACCCATTTTAACATTTTACTATTACCGGAATGTAAATAAAAAACCGTCAATAGAGGGCAAATTACAATAGTTGAAAAATAATTTGAAATGCAAAATCATTTCCTAGTTAGCAAACAGCACTGCATAATTCTGAAGAGTGAAACTTATAATGGAGAGAGTTTTGTACGTAACTGACCGGATTAAGACAATAGCTTAGAGTATCTCCAGAATATGAAATAGGTAACCAACATATTTTGCATTATCATAGTCTCGAAAAGTGTAAAATCACTGCTATTTTAAATATGTGAAAGAAAAAGGTATGTAAAGTTTCCTTTTCTTCATTGTAATGCCAGAGCTAGTTTTTTATGAAAATTTAAAAACTTCATAAAAGAACTGTAAACAAAAAGGCATTGAAGGGAATAGGATTGAGATTTGTAATCTTGTCTCTCTTTTCTTCGAAAAGAAGCTATGTTCAGCCAACATATCATCACAGGCCTGGATGACATAGGAAACAAGAATTGCAAGCAACAGGCAGATTAGAAAAGGGGTTAGAAAACAATCTTTTGAAGTAATACCATTGTTATATAGAAATAAAACCAGCGGAAAAAACTAAATCATAATTTTTTCCTCAGAATTAGACATGAAGTTTCTATCAACATTTTCGTTCAAAAAAATTTCGTAGAAAAAATATAATCGAGAAATAAGACTGAAACATAGTTAACAAGGACAAAATTTCTAAGTCTTTTCTAGAGTATTAGCATTTGAAGATTAAGTTTATGGCAAAAACAATAACTGAAGAAATAATTTAATATTTGAAAAAATTCTAAAACAAGAAACTGCCATTCACTAAAATCTAAAAGAACAGATAAACAGCAAAAACGAGTGTAATAACAGGCATCGAATGCAAAAACACATGAAGAAAAATGATGAAATCAAGCAAAAAACTAGATGTTTAAAGACAATTTTAAAATATCGCCTCCAAATAACTTCGCCTTTTTTGGAATTGTCTCGAAAAATTTAAATTTAAGCTTTCAAGTCAAACATAGTGCTAGCCACACATAGTTATCCTTAACTCTTGAAATTTTGGTCATCAAATTTATAAGAAAGTATATGCAATAAACTAATAAAAAAAGGAAGTGCTTGATTTTTACAGGAAATGAATCATTACTTTTTGAAATTACACAATAAACAAATTTTTTTCCTTAATTAGACACATATTCTTTTTCCTTATCATTACAAGAAAAATAAGAATGATAAGGAAGAAAAGGCACTCTTTGCTAGTCCTATACAAAAATATGAATCCGAGAAAAAAAGAATTTCTAATTAACCAATCAAAGAAAAATCAAAATCTCTGAAGAGCATCTGATCAGCATCAGTAATGGGTCGCTTATTCTTTGCTGACGAAAAGCGCGGTGTTTCTTTTGTGAATTCATCATCGAAATTACTCACATCCTCCAGATTTTTCTGAAAATTATTTTTTTGAAAATCCACAAAACTGAGTTGATGTTCCTGACCAACAGAAGTGCTCAGTCAAGTTAATAAGAAACAGGTATCTCTCATAAAATGGTTGAAGAAGCTAAAAACAAATAAGAAAAAAGATCGACGTACGATTTGTGGAATAAATTTCGGTTTGATTTCTTTGTTCAACAGCTTATCCCAATCCCAATTCACATGCTAAAAATAGTCAAGATGCAATTTTTTTTAAATTACTTTTGACATTATTGACATGTAAAGCACATCCGCAAATTATTAAGGGTAGCAAACATGAACAATAGAGTTCAAGGTGTGATGAAGTAAAGTCACATAAATAAACTAAAATGACATATCACATAAATGTTTGCTCTACTGAGGGCAATGAAACAAGAAAACCCTTTTTTTTGGAAAATAATCATACAAAAAACGATTTTTGAAAATTAAGTGAAACAAATTTTGGCATGACGCCAAACCTAACGAATTACTACATTAAAAGAAAACTTCAACTACAACCTTGAAAAATCGTTGTTGCTTTACGTCGAGTGCATCATTCTGCCCAGAACCCAATCGTTTTTCAGGATTCTTCCGCATAAGCTGAAATAAGACAAAACTATAAACTCTATATGAACATGTTGTAAAAAAACTTGTGCTCAAAAAAATCACAGTAGAAAAAAATACTAGTATGTGAACTAACACTAAAAATTGTCCATTTGTCATCTTTTTTTGATGCACTGTATGTTTGAAGCAGAGAGTATTTAACATCAAGAAACTAACAACTTTGTAGCATTCATATCCGTATCCTTATGCTGATACAAAACAATTGAAAAGTAAAATATATTAAAAAAATTTTTTTTTCCTAGACATTTAATAATACTTAGTATTATATTATTAATCTCTAATGGTGTAACTATGAAATACAAACATTTTTTCTGGGATTTTATTCTTTAACACAAACCTACATATATCAATCATAAAATTCTAAAAAGATGAAAGACTTACTCTTCTCATGATTGAAATGCTTTCAATGGAAAGGAAACGTGGGTAACGCACATCATCATTTACAATAGAATCAAATATCTCCTCCTCATCTTCACCCGAGAACGGTGGCTATAATTATATCTTTGTGTATTTATAATGACAATTGATCAGCAATAAAGCTGCTGAAATTGAAATATAAAGATGTTCATTTCCTTTTTAATTTTAAAACTTCAGAAGTTTCTTATTTTATATATTGCAACTTGCTGCAACAAATATTTAGAGTTAACGAAAAGAAATCGCAGACCATACTTACCTCACCCACCAACATTTCAAAAATTAGCACGCCAAGTCCCCACCAATCAATTGCGCGAGTATAGCTATTCTCAGTCAATACCTAAATAATGGTAAAGATTTTTAGATACAGCACATTTTGTCTGCATATATGAATTCATTAAAACCTTTCCAGGCTGATCATCTGCGGTTGTACATGCATGTAATCTTCACGTAATACGCATGCAATCCTCACATTCGGGTGCTACACTAAATGATTATCGTAAGTGTACGAAAATGATCAGAATCAACATTATGCAATCGCACATTTACAAAAGATAATTCCATATATGAATTCATTAAAACTTTTCCAGGTGATCATCTGCAGTTATACATGCGTGTAATCTTGTAAGCCTATAAAAGCCTATAAAGAACTAATGAAAATGAGCAAACCTCAGGTGCAAGGAATTCTGGAGTACCACAAAACGTTGAAGTCCTATCGGTTGGCCCCATACCTTCCTTACATAGACCAAAATCAGCTAATTTCACATAACCTTCTCGATCCAGCAAAAGATTATCTAATTTGAGATCCCTAAAAGAAAAACTCATGCGTTAAGAACTTAGGTTAATATTCTTTCTAGAGGACCTACGCTGATTTTGCGCTTCTTATAAATTCACTCAATACAGCCTTACTTTTTTATTTTTTTATCCNAAACACTATGTCTCTTGAGATAAATAAAATTGTCATACCTAAATTTTAACTAACGAAAACAAAATATAAAAGTTTTGCTTGCGCAATTACATGTTACAGAAGTCCCCACATAGTATAACATACATACCTCGTATTGTAGAAATCCCTCTCAAATCTTATCATAATCAATAGCTTACGTACAACGTGTTACATATAAAGCTCACGTACGACAGCTTACGCATATATCACGTGCATCTTTTAACTTTTCCAAACACCGTATTGATAAATTGATTCTTAGTTCTGATTGCATCTACAATTTCAGTATACCTTCGTGCTGTTAACGAACAGACAATCATTCTGAACTAATACAAACCTTTTATTTCATTAGTTAAGAAAATAGAATACGGAAATACATTAGTCAATTAAAACAAACTTACAATCTGTTATTCCCGAATAATAGTAAAACGTATCAATACTGTGGTATTTTTCAAGAAATAGTGCCCTATCCCTCAATTAATTAACTAAAATAATAAAAATTTCTTGATCAAAATCAATGATAAAGAGGCCACTAGAGGAATGAATATCCCTAATTATTTTACCCATTTTAACATTTTACTATTACCGGAATGTAAATAAAAAACCGTCAATAGAGGGCAAATTATAATAGTTGAAAAATAATTTGAAATGCAAAATCATTTCCTAGTTTAGCAACCAGCACTGTATAATTCTGAAGAGTGAAACTTATAATGAAGAGAGTTTTGTACGTAACTGACCGGATTAAGACAATAGCTTAGAGTATTTCCAGAATATGAAATAGGTAACCAACATATTTTGCATTATCTCAGTCTCGAAAAGTGTAAAATCACTGCTATTTTAAATATGTGAAAGAAAAAGGTATATAAAGTTTTCTTTCCTTCATTGTAATGCCAGAGCTAGTTTTTTATGAAAATTTAAAAACTTCATAAAAGAACTGTAAACAGAAAGGCATTGAAGGAAATAGGATTGAGATTTGTAATCTTGTCTCTCTTTTCTTCGAAAAGAAGCTATGTTCGGCCAACATATCATCACAGGCCTGGATGACATAGGAAACAAGAATTGCAAGCAACAGGCAGATTAGAAAAGGGATTAGAAAACAATCTTTTGAAGTGATACCATTATTATATAGAAATAAAACCAACGGAAAAAACTAAATCATAATTTTTTCCTCAGAATAAGACATGAAGTTTCTATCAACATTTTCGTTCAAAAAATTTCGTAGAAAAAATATAATCGAGAAATAAGACTAAAACATAGTTAACAAGGACAAAATTTCTAAGTCTTTCCTAGAGTATTAGCATTTGAAGATTAAGTTTATGGCAAAAACAATAACTGAAGAAAAAATTTAATATTTGAAAAAATTCTAAAACAAGAAACTGCCACTGCACTAAAATCTAAAAGAACAGATAAACAGCAAAAACGAGTGTAATAACAGGCATCGAATGCAAAAACACATAAAGAAAAATGATGAAATCAAATAAAAAACTAAATGTTTAAAGACAAAAAATATCGCCTCCAAATAACTTCGCCTTTTTTGGATTTGTCTCGAAAAATTTAAATTTAAGCTTTCAAGTCAAACATAGTGCTAGCCACACATAGTTATCCTTAACTCTTGAAATTTTGGTCATCAAATTTATAAGAAAGTATATGCAATAAACTAATAAAAAAAGGAAGTGCTTGATTTTTACAGGAAATGAATCATTATTTTTCGAAATTACACAATAAACAAATTTTTTTTCTTTAATTAGACACGCATTATTTTTCCTTATCATTACAAGAAAAATAAGAATGATAAGGAAGAAAAGGCACTCTTTGCTAGTCCTATACAAAAATATGAATCCGAGAAAAAAAGAATTTCTAATTAACCAATCAAAGAAAAATCAAAATCTCTGAAGAGCATCTGATCAGCATCAGTAATGGGTCGCTTATTCTTTGCTGACGAAAAGCGCGGTGTTTCTTTTGTGAATTCATCATCGAAATTACTCACATCCTCCAGATTTTTCTGAAAATNAGAAAAGGGGTTAGAAAACAATCTTTTGAAGTAATACCATTGTTATATAGAAATAAAACCAGCGGAAAAAACTAAATCATAATTTTTTCCTCAGAATTAGACATGAAGTTTCTATCAACATTTTCGTTCAAAAAAATTTCGTAGAAAAAATATAATCGAGAAATAAGACTGAAACATAGTTAACAAGGACAAAATTTCTAAGTCTTTTCTAGAGTATTAGCATTTGAAGATTAAGTTTATGGCAAAAACAATAACTGAAGAAATAATTTAATATTTGAAAAAATTCTAAAACAAGAAACTGCCATTCACTAAAATCTAAAAGAACAGATAAACAGCAAAAACGAGTGTAATAACAGGCATCGAATGCAAAAACACATGAAGAAAAATGATGAAATCAAGCAAAAAACTAGATGTTTAAAGACAATTTTAAAATATCGCCTCCAAATAACTTCGCCTTTTTTGGAATTGTCTCGAAAAATTTAAATTTAAGCTTTCAAGTCAAACATATGCTAGCCACACATAGTTATCCTTAAGTCTTGAAATTTTGGCCATCAAATTTATAAGTATATGCAATAAACTTAAACAAATTTTNAGGGAATAGGATTGAGATTTGTAATCTTGTCTCTCTTTTCTTCGAAAAGAAGCTATGTTCAGCCAACATATCATCACAGGCCTGGATGACATAGGAAACAAGAATTGCAAGCAACAGGCAGATTAGAAAAGGGGTTAGAAAACAATCTTTTGAAGTAATACCATTGTTATATAGAAATAAAACCAGCGGAAAAAACTAAATCATAATTTTTTCCTCAGAATTAGACATGAAGTTTCTATCAACATTTTCGTTCAAAAAAATTTCGTAGAAAAAATATAATCGAGAAATAAGACTGAAACATAGTTAACAAGGACAAAATTTCTAAGTCTTTTCTAGAGTATTAGCATTTGAAGATTAAGTTTATGGCAAAAACAATAACTGAAGAAATAATTTAATATTTGAAAAAATTCTAAAACAAGAAACTGCCATTCACTAAAATCTAAAAGAACAGATAAACAGCAAAAACGAGTGTAATAACAGGCATCGAATGCAAAAACACATGAAGAAAAATGATGAAATCAAGCAAAAAACTAGATGTTTAAAGACAATTTTAAAATATCGCCTCCAAATAACTTCGCCTTTTTTGGAATTGTCTCGAAAAATTTAAATTTAAGCTTTCAAGTCAAACATAGTGCTAGCCACACATAGTTATCCTTAACTCTTGAAATTTTGGTCATCAAATTTATAAGAAAGTATATGCAATAAACTAATAAAAAAAGGAAGTGCTTGATTTTTACAGGAAATGAATCATTACTTTTTGAAATTACACAATAAACAAATTTTTTTCCTTAATTAGACACATATTCTTTTTCCTTATCATTACAAGAAAAATAAGAATGATAAGGAAGAAAAGGCACTCTTTGCTAATCCTATACAAAAATATGAAACCGAGAAAAAAAAATTTCTAATTAACCAATCAAAGAAAAATCAAAATCTCTGAAGAGCATCTGATCAGCATCAGTAATGGGTCGCTTATTCTTTGCTGACGAAAAGCGCGGTGTTTCTTTTGTGAATTCATCATCGAAATTACTCACATCCTCCAGATTTTTCTGAAAATAATCTTTTTTTTTGAAAATCCACAAAACTGAGTTGATGTTCCTGACCAACAGAACTGCTCAGTCAAGTTAATAAGAAACAGGTATCTCTCATAAAATGGTGAAGAAGCTAAAAAGAAATAAGAAAAAAGATCGACGTACGATTTGTGGAATAAATTTCGGTTTGATTTCTTTGTTCAACAGCTTATCCCAATCCCAATTCACATGCTAAAAATAGTCAAGATGCAATTTTTTTAAAATTACTTTTGACATTATTGACATGTAAAGCACATCCGCAAATTATTAAGGGTAGCAAACATGGACAATAGAGTTCAAGGTGTGATGGAGTAAAGTAAAGTCACATAAATAAACTAAAATGACATATCACATAAATGTTTGCTCTACTGAGGGCAATGAAACAAGAAAAACTTTTTTTGTGGAAAATAATCATACAAAAAACGATTTTTGAAAATTGAAACAAATTTTGGCATGATGCTAAACCTAGAATTACTATATTAAAAGGAAACTTCAACTACAACCTTGAAAAATCGTTGTTGCTTTACGTCGAGTGCATCATTCTGCCCAGAACCCAATCGTTTTTCAGGATTCTTCCGCATAAGCTGAAATAAACAAAACTATACACTCTATATGAACATGTTGTAAAAAAACTTGTGTTCAAAAAAATCAGTAGAAAAAAATACTAGTATGTGAACTAACACTAAAAATTGTACATTTGCCACCTTTTTTTGATGCACTGTATGTCTGAAGCAGAGAGTATTAACATCAAGAAACTAACAACTTTGTAGCATTCATATCGGTATCCTTATGCTGATACAAAACAATTGAAAAGTAAAATATATTAAAAAATTTTTTTTTCCTAGACATTTAATAATACTTAATATTATATTATTGATCTCTAATGGTGTAACTATGAAATACAAACATTTTTTCTGGGATTTTATTCTTTAACATAAACCTACATATATCAATCATAAAATTCTAAAAAGATGAAAGACTTACTCTTCTCATGATGGAAATGCTTTCAATGGAAAGGAAACGTGGGTAACGCACGTCATCATTTACAATAGAATCAAATATCTCCTCCTCATCTTCACCCGAGAACGGTGGCTATAATTATGTCTTTGTGTATTTATAATGACAATTGATCAGCAATAAAGCTGCTGGAATTGAAATATAAAGATGTTCATTTCCTTTTTAATTTTAAAACTTCAGTCTTATTTTATATATTGCAACTTGCTGCAACAAATATTTAGAGTTAACGAAAAGAAATCGCAGACCATACTTACCTCACCCACCAACATTTCAAAAATTAGCACGCCAAGTCCCCACCAATCAATTGCGCGAGTATAGCTATTCTCAGTCAATACCTAAATAATGGTAAAGATTTTTAGATACAGCACATTTTGTCTGCATATATGAATTCATCAAAACCTTTCCAGGCTGATCATCTGCGGTTATACATGCATGTAATCTTCACGTAACATGCATGCAATCCTCACATTCGGGTGCTACACTAAATGATTATCGTAAGTGTGCGAAAATGATCAGAATCAACATTATGCAATCGCACATTTACAAAAGATAATTCCATGTATGAATTCATTAAAACTTTTCCAGGTGATCATCTGCAGTTATACATGCATGTAATCTTGTAAGCCTATAAAAGCCTATAAAGAACTAATGAAAATGAGCAAACCTCAGGTGCAAGGAATTCTGGAGTACCACAAAACGTTGAAGTCCTATCAGTTGGCCCCATACTTTCCTTACATAGACCAAAATCAGCTAATTTCACATAACCTTCTCGATCCAGCAAAAGATTATCTAATTTGAGATCCCTAAAAGAAAAACTCATGCGTTAAGAACTTAGGTTAATATTCTTTCTAGAGGACCTTCGCTGATTTTGCGCTTCTTATAAATTCACTCAAGACAGCCTTACTTTTTTATTTTCTTATCCACTTCACACCTAGAAACCTACTTCAATTTATCACCAATAAATGAATGGCATTAATCTCAATAAAACTTAAATGAAACATTTTTACCATTTTAACTTTATTTACCTATAAATGATGTTATTAGCATGCAGAAATTCAAGTCCTAATAAAACACAAGCCGCATAAAAACAGCTTCGCTCCTCAGTGAAAATATCATCGTGTATGTGTCGCATTAGATCACCACCCATCGAGTATTCCATAACAAAGAAAACATGCTCCTTTGATTGTATACATGCAAAAAGATTCACAAGAAAAGGGTGACGATGAGATGTTGCAATCTGAAATGATGTGACCTATTAAAAGCTCAGGAAGTAAATCACAAAAAAATATTTGTAAAATTTTATTAACTTTTCACAAAATTCAAAAATATCTTGTTTGTTTTGATCTAGAATTATAATTTCAATTAAATTTACCAATAAAACTCTGAATCATTTAAGGCATAGCGATAAGCAGCCGTTACTGAAATAATTAAAACACTAAAAAATTAAACTGCAAGCAGTGATGCAAACCTCAAAAATCCTTTTCTCAACCATCAATGATTCCACTTCATCACGACCAAGTACATCACCCTTTTTAAGTACTTTCAATGCATAATATTCTCCATTTCCTTTATGTTGAGCAAGAATAACCTATAATGTAATTCAAATTTTTCAGATTGAAATGGTTCTTTTAGTATATGTGACCTCCAAAAAAAGAAAAAAAAAACTGGTACAAAGCAAAAGGCAACAAAACTTATTACTTTAAAGATAAGATTAAGTTCTACTTTCTATGAAACAGTGAGCTCGTATCAAGTATTTTTCTCTTCTTGCCGTTACTCAAAACTATCTGTTTAAATATTATACAGATCATATACAAATCTTACTACAGCTATCACAAAACGAATTTTGTACATTTAAAACAAACTTTTCCAAAGTGTCCTCTTCCTAAAACGGAAATAAGGTGAAATTTGTCGACTGTAAGAGTAGACGCAGGTGAAGTGATTCGTGAAGTTTTTTTATGCGTTAGAGGTGGTGGTTTGGATGTTGGTAGGGGTGGTGGAGATTCGATGTGAGATGCTGCAGTTTGAGTTTTCGTAAATGGTCGAGATGGTACCGCTGGTGGTATCTAAAAATAGCTCTTTTTTTTAAATCAAACGTTCTTTAAATTCCGACCAATTTTGAATTTCGACCAATAATCCTGATTGCTTATTCATTAGATGCATTCTAAAGGGAACACACAGAGTTTGCTTTTTAAAAGTCCACTGTTTTCTTCAAATTGAAAACTGAGTACTTGATTAAAACGTATTCCGAATCGATAAGGTAGAAGAAATCAATACCTTTGGTTGCTCATGAATTCGCTGGTTTTGTTTTGGTTTTGACATTTCTGAAATATCACCAAAACGTATAGAACTAGGAGCAAGAGGAGGACGTGCTGGACGCATATGACTATTTTCTGGTGGAAACAATCCAGAAGTTGGTGAAATCAGAGGTCGATCTGCAGCCAGACGTGATGGCAATGTGTGAGCAGTTTTTGATATTGGTGGTAAAGAAGCTATAAGTAAAAAAAAAATTTGATATGAACTAAAATGATATCATTAGCTTATTCCAGATGCATTAGTTAAAATCTATGGTAGTGTAAGATAACTATGTTCAAGACAGCCAATATATCTTTTAGGACTATGAGTAGAAATGCTTCTAAATACAGAAATAATGTCCATTTTTGCGAATTAATAAAATCTGAGCTAATAAAATTTGTCTTTAAGTTAATAAAATCTGAGCTAATAAAAAAACAGCAATTACCAGTGGTAATAGTATTATTAATAGCAGCAGTATATAAACCACCGTATGTCGGACTTAAAATTGGTTCGATACTTTCATTTGACTGTGAACCACCGAACTGCTTCATTAAGCGGCTCCATGCGGCAACACCAAGCTGCTTCTTCGCACTCGCTATTTCTTTCCTTTCTGAAAGATGAAAAAACAATAAATCATTTTTTAAATATGATATATTCTTCGTTCTTTACTAAAATCTGTTCATCTAAAAGACTTGCAATGAAAAGAAAGAGAACAGAATGAATAACGTGAAAACACCGTGAGAATTTTCGGAAAGTTTAAGTAAGTCAAAAAAGTGCTATCATTAGTTTGACCACCTAATTTAGCTGCACAAACTACTAGTAAAGATGAAACAAAATGCTTGTAGAATACTGAGTAATTCGAGACAACTGAGAAGTATAATCACAAAATTTCCATATTTATAGAGTTCTACTACAACGGAAATGTGCTAGATTTTTATTTTAGATGATATACAATTTAAAACACAAATATATAAGCTTAAGAAAAAAGGAACATTTTCAATAAAAATTTAAGAGCTTTTAAAATACCTTTCACTCTGAAAAGGCGCTTTTGTCGCTCAAGCTTAGGCTTCCTACTAACAACTGGATTCAAATATTTGAACTGAAACATCACACATAAACTGTACAGACTAAATTAAAAATCCTTTTATACAATGCTTTATTCATTTCGATTCCAGTATTACCTAATAAAATAAAAAAAAATAAAATAAAACTGGCGTACAATGGTTAAGGAAAGATTATTTCATAAAACAAAAAAAGAAAACTAATTTGTACAAAACCTCAGCAAACAGATCCCCCTGAGGTTCAAGGTTCAGCACCATGCCAGCTCGTTCTGAAGGTTCGACTATATCACCTAATTTGACAATGGTAAATGCACAAATTGAGCGCCAATCACGATATCGAATTTCAATTTCTAGCTCTTTTGACTGAAAATACATCAACGTAGAAGAGTAAATTATTAGCAAGATAGTTGGTACAACCATCAATCAGAGAAGCATAAAATTGCAATTTTAGAAACATTAAAAAAAAAAACTATACATATGATTACAAATCTTATATATTTGACTATGTCCTTAACAAAAAACTTTACTCTAATCTCAATTTCTCAGCTTTTGTTTTGAACCTTTTATTCAAAATTTTAGGGTCAAATTTCAAACATTCTAATTCAAGCCATTTCAGAAATCAACAAACCCTATCTAAATCAATGCTAAAATGTTGATCCCATGCTTGTTGTGAAACAGGCCGTGAATCGGTGCAAGCTACTTCACGACTATCCAGCAAGAGTGTTGCCGTAACTTCATCATTTGGTGAGAGTTTTGTTGTTGCGCTAAAATATAATTTGATCGTTTCATTCACATAATTTCATTTGCTCGAATATTAAATATAACATATGGAACAATACGATAAAATGTTAAAAATTAGCTACAGCTTTTCAACTTAAAAATGAAAAAAAGACTTTGAGGCTCAACAGAATTGTTACAGATACTACAGGAAATGGACAGACGAATCATTAAATAAATATGCAACACATTTGAAAAATCTAGCATCACTTTGAGAACTTTTAAAATATATTCATTTCCAGTAGGTCAATTTCCATTTTAAAATTAATTGGTTTTTAATAGTGACAATTTTCTTACACCAATTTTTCTTTAGAATTTTTCAAGTACAAAATAAATTCCATCTAACAATTTGTAGAAAATCGTCGTTGCAAAATTTCTATATTAAATGTAAGATAACAACTGACAAACGACATGCTCTAATTAAATGAATAAGCTAATTAGAAATCCAATAATATGAAATTTGCAGCGTGATTTTGCAGACGATGCAACGTAAAAGTACAATGAGGTGCAGTGATTATTTTTGACAATTAACATTTCTGATAATTGCAGTGACTGTTAATGCTAGCAGCTTTTCATCAACGCATGAATTCAAATTTTCAAATTCGAAACATTAAAAAAAAACGTAGATTTATACTTATAACACCTAACCTAAGAAATGCAATGAATAAGTGGACGGATAATTCAAGCCTCCCTGCTCAAGTAAGTGCTCATTTGAAATTCATCATCAGTTACATATATACTCTATCTTCTTTCAAAAGAAGCCACAAAATGGTTGTGCTAGTTGGGCATTACATGAATAATATCACATATAGACTATTTAGATTCAATGAGATAATTAACAGAAATAATCATAACATCTATGACAATAAACTTGCTAATACATGAAAGTTAAAAATGTGAAAATGAAAAGTGGTGACAAAAACGTACACTGCATCGGTGGTTGAGGCGTACGAAGAACACCAAACTGATGAAGATCTTGTCCTAAAACATACATATGCTTGCAATACGATAAAGTTAGTAAATTCTGCACAAAAACTCAATTAACCAATAAAAAACGAAAAAAGAAAGTTAAACAAAAATAAACTGATAATCAAAAATTGGTGATAACTGAAGAAGTCAGTAATAGCTTAAAACAGAAACATCTAGCAGCATTTTTCGCATGAGAAGTTGCAGTACGTAATAACGGAATCATCTGCTCACCGATCTACAGAAATACTGACAAAGTTATGTGAAGAAATTTGTTTCATCATATTTTTAAAGCTTTGTTGTAGAATTTATCTTTCCAATTTCATTTTTAAATAGGTTAGCATTGTAAGCAGATAATTGCCTATGAAGAAATACTTTTATTTTAGCTATTTTTTTCTGATACTATAAAAAATGTAAAGATAAATTCGTTAGGATGTGCCTCCGTGCAACTTGTAAGTAATATTACAAGCTCATAAATATGATGGATAAACATGAAATGAAGTAAGAAAATGAGTGCCACTTATTTTAAGGAAAATAATGTAAAGTCTTTTTTTTTTCGTTCAATATTTTTCATAATTTCCATTTAGACTCATAATTTCCATTTGGACTAGTTAGAACTTCGACACTTTTAATTTGATTAATACATTTAGAGCTAGTATTTCTGACAACGTAAAGAAACCTTAGCTGAAATTAACAAAGAAGTTTTCATTTTTGAGTCAAAATTTGTGAAGTGTAAAACAAAAATACTCATAGAAGATGAAACTTCAGCAGATTTTATTGGCAAAATTGCCATATAGGAAACAATATCGATTTTTTTTTTTTTTTGTTTTCTACCATAGTTACCTGGTGAACTAAAAGTCATGGATTAATACTAATAAAGAACGCAACAAAAGCCAATTTTAAGTTCGTATCTAATCTCATTCGCATTTCAAACATGGATGTATATATTACAAACCGAAATCGTGAAAAAAAAAAAAAGAAAACAAACGTACCTTGACGTTCGTTGGCCAGATCCACGTGTGCTACGTGCTTTCTGTGTGAAACTAGACAGACCATCACCACCAACTGCTATCATTGATGAAACTTCTGTTCGCGGTAAACGACGAGGTATGTCGGCCATTAAATTTTGACAACCAATTAGCCTAAAAATAATTGGACTTTTAAAAATAAATATTACATTATATATATATATATATATATATAGAAAGAGAAAAATTTACCCGCTTTCTTTTTCTTATTATTAATAACAACAAATTGTTTAAATGACTTGCTTTCCATCAAAACTACGCATAATCTAGTTTTCTCCATTTCCGCTACTATCTTCTCTCTACATAAAAGTTACAAATTATGGTTATCTTAGGAGTACGTTTTACCTCACTTCCAGACGTCCGCTAACAGCTAATGATGGCAATGTACAGAGTCGCTTCAATGAAAGCGTTAAACGCGGCAGACTTGCAGATTTTGAATCATCCTGCAAAAAAATAAGCTAATACACTAGACAGGTGCAGGACTAGCATGTATTATGAATATTATGTTATGAATCAATATTATGAATAAATTCAGCATTCCAGACTAGCTCAAGTTTTTGTAATGCTCAAATAGATATAAGGCGTTATGTATTAGATTGTCTGAAGTTGCTCTGTAGACTGTCAGAGAGAAATCTCGGACAATCTAACATATAATACAAAGAACCCAATGATTACTGACCTAATCAAGAAAGCAGCTTCATGATATGAACCATTTTAAACATTTATTTAAAATTTACCCATTATTCGGAGGTGTGAGAACTAATATCCATGTAAAAAACTTGACATAACAATTTAATTTTTTTAAAAGTGTCACATTAACAATGAATTTTTGTAGTTCACACACGTATACAACATATAACACACGTGTACACATGCACACAACGAATATCTAAAATATACAGCAAGAGAGAGTTGAAGTAGAAAAGATATATTATAACAGGAGAAAATTAGTGACTGCGGAAGCTAAATCAAACCTGTGATGGACTTCCAGGAGCAGAGCTCGGTGGACTGAATGTTCCATCACGACGATCATGATGACCCGTGAGAGGTAAACGTTCCGATTCCAAAATGGCGTCACGAATTTCATTTTTTTTTGGCGAATCATTCGGTAAACGCGCACTAAAAATTAAAAAAATTATCGTAAATGGTACTAAATAAAACGTAGAAGAAAGTTCCACATTCAAAATCAGACTTTCAATCTGCAGCGTTCAATACAACCAGTAAAGAACTTTTAAATGCAATATGTTAAACTCTAGTTTATATTTCAGATCATCAGAAAGTAACATCAAAAAGTAAGGCAAGGGAAGGTATTTATACTTTACAAAAAAAAAAAAAAATCCCAAGAAATAAAACAAAAATAAAAAACTTAATGCAATAAACTTGAAAAATAATTAGTTACCTGTACTTAGCTAATGCTAATCGTATAAGATCAAGTTTTTCCTCGGATTGCATCTGATTGTCGAAAGCTTGCGAGAGACTTTTTCCATCACTTTTTCTTTGACTACTTAGTATCCTGAAATGAAAATTATTTTACAAAGAAACATTAATCTTCCTTCTAAATTGCCAGTAAACTTCTTTTCAAATCTACCTGATCATATTCCGAGCTCCTTCAGCAATTGCAGCTTCTTTGCGAAGTCTAAATAAAAGATCATCAACGATCATTTCTGCCTTTGTTGGTATCGTTTTACCTGAAAAAAAAAAATAAATAAATATCGTGAATTGTAATAACTTTTAAGTTTTTTAATAATCAACCTTTAAAAACGTTAATAACTTTCCATTTTTTATGATACGAGTATATATTTCTCTTAAGTTAATTATTCAAAAATGTATAGAAAGAGTAAACTAAAAATTTATAGAAATATTTTAGTATGATACACACCAGATAAGCCAGCACCAACTTGCTCCTGTCGTTGCATTTTTTCGATTTGCATTCGAAGTAGTGCAATTTTCGCTTTCGAGTCGAACAACATACTCTTTGATTCTTCTTGTAATTTACGACTCGTTTGACCAATTGCAAGGAAACGTTCGAGACCATCTTTAACTTTCATCTCTTTGTCCAGTTCTTTCTGCAAATTCAGGACTGCAATTAGCGAAGAAAAAACAATATTTCTCTCGCTTTTTTTTCAGTTCTTTTTTTCAATTCTTTTTCATCTCTGCATATTATTTGATAATTTTTTCAATTCTTTTTCATCCAATTCTCCAGATATTATTTGGTAATGTTCCAATAACCGCTCCTAAATAGATAATATTGTTTTGTTACGAAGAAAATTTTACAATCACTTTAAATTCGCTTCAAAATTCCTGCTTCGCTAACACCAGTGAAATTGACACGCTTGTTTTGATGCGCTACACTGATACAAGATAAAATAGCCCCTGTTTAAACTGAGCTTAATTTCTAACCACAGAAATTGATAATTAGAAGTACTCCTTATTAACATCACTGAAGATGATTTTAATAGTTTTCCTTCACTTTTTATTCACATAAATAAATGGCGGTAGAAGATAAACAGTTAACATATAAAAAGAAGAAATACAACCTGTAAGCTCGCAAGTCTGCTATTTGTCACAGTTTCCGTATTGTCGGTATTTATTTCGAGAGCTGCACCATCAGATGAACCATCTGCTGCTAAAGCGTCTTCAGAAGGAGAATTTGGTATGCCATTTACATCATCACCATCATCTACAACAAAAGATATGAATATAAAAACACGAGGTTAATTTATCTGTTCTCGACACCGGCATTATTCTATAATTCCTGCTCGACCATACTACATTCGAAATTCCAAAATCTTCCTCCAAAAAATACTAACAAGCGAAAATTATTATTTGTTATCTTGTACAACCAATTTATAATGATGCTACTTCCCTGTTTATGACCTACTTTATTAATTACCCAGCTTATTTTTTGCGAATACTAGAAAAAGTTCTCAGAAACTTGCACAGCTCATCAAAACTTCACTTCGGCAAAAGAATTCACTATGAATTGGTCAAAGAGTCCATAAAATTACATCACATCTCATTATTCTTCATGCCAACCAAACTTTTGAATAAGATAAGTAAAATATTCCTCTCAAGCAACTTTTCTCGAGAATCAGAGATATTTTAAAGTTGCGGTACACTTCATTATGGTAGTCTCTTTGTGTTTAAAAAAATATCGGTTATCCTCGTTTCATATGATAATTTAAAGTCAGAATCTTTTAGTATATTTAACATAAATGTATGCTCATTTATTATGATTTTTATCACTTCGGAATGAAAATTTTCCAATACCACCCTTTTTCTCTGATTTTATCCATTCATTAAACTTTAGATCGCTGATACACAAAAAATGGAGCACATATGTCAGTAAAAAAAAAAATATGGAAAACAGCCTGACATAAACAATCTGTATGCACATTCGGGACTAATCATAAATATCCACAAATCTATAAAATCTCAGCATTTAAACTTCAACAGTGCTACAATGTATTTTTTTTCATTGATGCCTTCTGTTCTGTCATAATTTTCCTTTCATTTATTTTTCTCTTAAAAAATAAAATGAGACATTAAAACCGCATAAAACTCACGAATTATTGGACTTATGGCACCATTGGTTTGAAATTTAGTTGTGATTAAATCGCTCTGTCTTTTAAGCACTAGGAAGATAGATTAATCCGTACAACTTTCTATACCTTAGGGGAATCAGAACAAAACTTAACTGCTCATCCTCTTCCCACTTGGCATATTTAAAACCACTGCATAATGAGGCAATAAAAAAGAAAGGAGACGGAAAAACTTACCAAATGCGCCACTGTCATACATGTCCAATGTTTGTAAATCATCTTTCATATCACTGATCTGATCACTCAAATCTCGGATTTCTTTTTTCAGAAAATCTGATTGTTTTCTTTCTTTTGTCACTTTCTACAAACATCAAATAGACAAAATAACATAGTTCTGCATATTTTATAACATATTTCAAGTAGACTTTGTTCAGAAATTTTATCAACTCCTATGCTCTTGTTCAAAACTTAAAGGCTTTCTTAGCATGTAATGACAGAGAGAGTACAGAGAGAGAGAAAGAGAGAGAGAGAGGGAGAAAAAAGGATTACTGTTATGGAATCGTTAATATTAAAATGTTTTAATTACATAATGTTTCCGGTTTTGGAATCTAATAGTTTACCTTAGCTTCAGCTAGGTTCCGAAATCGAATAAGTGTGGGAAATTTAGCAGCAACGAACAAACATTTAACGTTAATTGAACAATAAACTTTATATTACGGCAATTACGTCAATGTGCAAGTATGGAAATTTTATCTGCCCATCTTTACCTTATGACATAAATGGTATATAATATTTCTATGTAAAACAGAGTATATCAAGAGGAAAAAATGGTTGAAAGAAGTTAACAACACTATTTTAAGAAGGCATGACCTTGTTCGAAACTTATTCTTATCATTTTTCATGGATATAACTAACCAGCTCATGTAATATGAAATCAATTTATTGAGCAAATAAAGTACTGAATTTGAATAATTAAGAAATCCTAAAAATCAAATTCACCTGCATTTGTACGTATCCTTGCTTAATACGCATTTGTTTGTTACATGAAACGCGTATCTTTTTCTTTAGTTTAATCACATCTTTTTGCAGTGACTTCTGCTCACCAAAATTGAATGTATACTTATCGGCAAGAAGAGCAAGTTCTTCCGGTACTGATGTATCATTTGAGCTGCAAAGTAGAATGCTATAAAGCAGGAAGAAAATATTGATCTTACTGATACTAAAACGAAAAGCAAGCGATGCAGTGTAAGACTTTAATAATGAGTAACATTTTAAATTTCGAAAATTTTCCGGTAATACTAAAATATATTCAGTTAAATAGAAGAAACGTTAATAATGATGAAGCATTTAAAATTACAAATTTTTATGGTAAAATTAAAAATCATGACAGCTTAATAACACAGAGTTATCTAACTTTATATACCGGAAATTCATACCTGCATGGATCTCCTTCATTCGATTCCACAGTATGTTGCCATGAGATTGGATCCGGCCGAGCAACATCAGCCATAATGCTATACTGATAGTAAAAATAGAAAAGTAAACTGTTTGAACAAAATGAAGTACAAAAAGGAAAATACAAATGAATGGATGAAATGACTAGAAAAGAAGAAAGCACAAATTTGTGATACGAATAGAACGGAAAAAAAAAAGACGTAGAATAAACAGGAAAAAAAGTATCTGAACCTAGCAATAACAACCAGAATAGGTTAAACGCCTTCAAAATTTGATCTGCTCGAGTAAATCAGTAAGAAATTAGAAAAGCAGAATAATAATAGCAGTGGCAGCACTGGAACAGGACGGAAATCTCACCATCCACTCCTTTCAATGTGGTGCAATTTAGAACACCCAAAAATCCACACACCAATGCAACTTTTTGCTTTTCTGGATTGGAATAAAACTCTGAAACGAACAGAAAACTATTTCAAACATCTCAACTAATCGAAAATGACAAATCATCAAATGACGCTGCATAACGAACGAAAGGATGATGAATAAGATAGAGAATGAAAAAAAGAAAAAAAAAATTGTCCGATATATAAAATTACCTCGCAATGGTACAACTTCATCAGTTGAACTTTGAACCTTGGATAAATAATGTCAATTTCGGTAATTTACTCATTTTTTTTTCAAACAATGAAGGTAGATAAATGATTCTTGTATTAAGTACATCAATAAATAAAGTATTATAATGACCAAAAATGGCTCAAATTTTGTAATTTATCATCATTTAGTAACGGTAACAGTGTAACTGTGTGTTATCACCACAACTCGAATAATATCTTGGAAGAAGCTTGCAATGTCAGCTGTCAAAACATATAAATACAGTAGTTTAACTTTTGAGAAAAGAGAAATAAAGAGTGAAAGAAGAAAAAAAAACGGTGGATGAACCAGATGAAAAAAAAATCAGGCAGAATTCAAGAAGCTAAAGAATAGATATAGAAAAATATATATTAAGTGGTAACAAAAAAAGTGACAAAAAGAAACAAAACAAAAAAAAAATAAAAAATCAAACTAATCTTTATTTCTTAATCAATAAAAATATTAAAATTAAAATGTTAAACAATATATCATATAACATAAAACATCAGACTCAATCATAATCAGTGATAACTTTTCAACGAACCATCGGCCTCCTCATGTTGTAAATTTAGTTATAAAGATGTAACGAATATATATTTTGTATGTATGAATGTGTATCTGCATGCGTATGTGTAAACTATATGTATGTGTGCATATATCTGTGCATGCGTATGTGTGTGTGCGTGTGTGTATGTGTGTGTGTGTGTGTGCGTGTGTGTATGTGTGTGTGCGTGTGTGTATGTGTGTGTGCGTGCGTATGTAGGTGTGTTTTTTTTTTGCCTTTCAATCAAAGTTACCATTTAGAAAAAATGTTATTTTCTTTCTGTCATCACATCGTCAATTGCTTTCGAAACAATTTTTGAAATAAAAACATTTTTAACAATTAAATAAAATTTTTGGAAGAAAAAAACGACTGACTGGTTGTAACCGATGAGGTTTCTTTATTATATATATATATTAATATATCAAATTAGTCGATAATCGATTCCACATTCTTTTACAAAATAATTAATGCCGTAAGGTATCTTATTGAAAATAGAATAAACTGGAGAAAATAACTATCAGGGAATGGGAAAAAGATTAAAAGAGTAGCGAAATAAAATATAAAGCTACTTAGAATACACAAATAATTAAATTTAATAAATTTGATTTAAAAAACTTAATTTAAAATTTAATAAATAAAAAAAAGAGTAAACCAATTAAGAAATCAATAACTTAGAAAAATTAACAATCAAACATAAATATATGTAATTAATTAAAGCAAGGAAAATGATCCAATAACATTCAACTAATCACCTTTTCAACAAATTTTTTGCGTCTTATCTTTGCTTCATCATATCACATCAACCAATCGATAAAATGATCGATTCATTAGACTTTTGAAAATTTTTCTAAAAAGAAAGAGGAAGAAAAATGAAGCCGTCATTTGCAAAATGACAATCATCTACCCCATCTACCACGCATCAATTCATCTACCTATCAATATATCTTCCCCTTTCCCTCCCTCTTTTTCAAAAAAAAAAAAAAGGAAAAGAAATTTGCACACCTACGAATAAGAAACAAACAAAAAAAAAAAAATGAAACTGAACAAGTAAAAGCATTTAGCATGAGATTTTAAAACTTCAAGAATTACTTCTCAAAATAAAAAAAGATAAAAAGAAACTTGGTATTATTTAGCAATAAAGATACTTTGAAAGAAGCTAAAGTAAAGTTTTCTTTAAAACAACCATTAATATTAAACTAAACAATGTTTACTTTTTATCTATTTGTTTATATCAATCTTATTGGTAAGATAGCTATCGTAACAGATACAAAAAAAGAAATATGGGCTCACAAAAAAACAAAACAGAAAGGGTTGTCATACCAAAAAATTGAAAGGATTACCCAGCAGTCTGATGGGTTAAAGCCTAAAATTAGCATGTTGTTTACTAGCTTTTTTTTGTTTTTGATTAAATAACTAGCTCACGCTATCATGCTGATATCTGAAAATTTGAAATCAAAACTACTGATTAAAATCAAACATTCAACAAAACTGAAAGCTGAAATGAAATCCAAAAAATGCATAATATTCAAGTTATAAGTTTCCTCTAATATTTGTATAATTTCAATGTTTATTATCAATTTGGAACGTTAACTGTAAAAAGAAACAGACGAATATGAATGATTGAAATACACTTCACAGTAGTGGTAAGTGACAGTTGTTATCAATGATGCAATTAAAACACAAATTGATAAATAAAGGACGTTCATCGTTTTATCTCCTTTTCCGCAAATTAAAAAAAGAAGAAAAAAAAACGTCAATAATGAATTTGCATTCTACATTTGAGACACATTTTAAAATTTTAATGTAATCAGCACATTACGATTATTTTATAACCAAATTATTATATATTCAACAAATTTATTTAACATTTATATACAAATTTATTAGTATAGCTCTTTTCATCCTTCCATTATAAACTTATTAGAAAAAGCATAATATTCATAACAATTTATCCTGAAATATATTTCATGAAGATTATTTTTCTTCAGAAAGAGAAAATGGATGAGAATAACATTTTGTTTTAGAAATTTATTCATACTTTTTCATGTTGCTAGGGAATTCATAAACTGCGGTAATGCAAATGCCTTTTCCTGATATTGAATAAATTCATACAATTTAACCCAACAGTCATTAAAACGTATACTTCAGTTAGCATGATTTCCTAAAATAAATAGTAAACAATCCAGAATCTGGATATAATTCAAAAATCAGCTAACAAATGAAAAGCCATAAAACTTTCCATCAACATGATATCACCGAAAAACAGACCCATAAGCAATTAATTTAGAAGATAAAAACCAAAATAAATCATGAGTAGCACCCAATAAACACACATAAAACCTAAATCTAACCACATGCAAACAAATGAAAGAAAACTTGAAATCAGAGCCTACAGAAAAATTCCAAATTATTTTATTTCTTAAAAAACAAAATGAAAAAAGAAAGATTATCCATCACTTCCTTAGTTTTTCATCATCAAAATATGCCGCACATATATTATTGCTTCGCATAAAAACGCATAGAAGAATGAAAGAAAAAAATTTGCAAAACGTTAAAATTAATCATTAAAGATATTATAACGCAAAAGAGAGCGAAAAGAAAGAAAAGTGAGAATATATCTAAGATCATAAAAAAAGCGTCATCAATAGTAATAATAAAAATTTAATGATAATTAATAATAATAGTAATAAACTACAATTAATAATAAACATGGTTTTATCGAAATTTTTTTAATGTGTTCCAGCTAACAACAATATATGTACGGGTATAGTGATTCCACCAAAAAGAGATATTTTGTCAAATTCTTTTCTTTCAGAAATTAAAGTTCAAAATGTTTAGATTCACTTCGTCTTTGAATTATTTGGATTTACTAATTTCGTTAGTTTTTTTAAATGTCATAATAGGATGACCAATAGCATGATCAAAAAACGAATTAAATAGAATGGCTTTATAAAATACTAATATCTTGTAACTTTCATTTTTTTTACAGAAAGGTCAATATTTATTGCCCACCTGACATGAAATGTCGCATCTAACTGAATGACTTTTATTGCCTTAATAACATATATTTGTCACATAAAAAAATAGTAATAATAATGGATATATTGAAAGTTTAAAATAAAATCATGAAGATCTTGAAAAGTACATCTATTTTTTGCCTTAAACAATTAAAGTCATGACATGAAACGATTACCTTCCCAACAAAAAAACCATTATGTGATGCAGTGCTAGGCTAACATTTTAAGAAACGAATAGACGAATAGGCTGACAATGAATAGGGAAGAAAGGAAAAAATAACAACTCAAAGCCTAGCACTAGTGAATCCCTTGTACATTGAGAAAAATAAAATAATGACTTACTCCTATAGATGACAAGTTGTATTGAAGCATATATCAGACAAAACTTACCATTCTCGTATTTGCTGACGAAGTAAAGAAATGCATGTCCGCATAAAAAATAATTTAACTTGTTCAAATCGCCTACTCATAATGAAATGAAACTTAAACGAGTTATCCTCAAAGTGAGGCATCATAAATTATCACAGTAGTTTAGTGGAGCTAAATGCTAAAGAAAGAAATATCTAAATTAAATTATATATGGGCAATATTTCTACACTTGCGCAAAATTCAGCATTATCAATGCATGATTAGAAAATTATGAATTGTTGTGGAAATTCATGAACTGCATGTAATTAGAATTCAAAATTATAAGCGCAAACAACCAAACCAAGGAAATAAGTTAAACTTTGACCAAGAAAAAAAGAAAAAGAGAGGAAAAGAATCAAAGCATGAGCGTTAAAAATATCTAGTAAGTATAAAAATATGAAATAAAATTTAAAAATTTCAACGTTCCAATGGGCAGAATGCAACCTAATATTTCTCATTTCTTGAAATGTGAAATACGACTTCCTCCTTTCAACCTCTACCTTAGTGTTTATAAAGTGCCACTGTCGATTCAATCTTCTTCGCATTCGAATAAACTCTCCGTGTGTTAATTTTACTTTATTTTTTAACTTCATGCATGAACTTTTATAAATCCTTCTAACTGAAATCATTTAATCTAGCTGAATAAAAAAAGAAATCAATCGACACATCTTAGTACATATATCACGAAATATAATCTGATCTCCAACAAAATATAACTTAAAGATCACCTCACGTAACTTTGTTCAGTAACATGAAGAAATTGTGAAAGTACATAAGCTGACAGAAATAACGATTTTACAGCAAAAAAATGAATAAGTTTGGCAAATATTGAGTCGAATTATATCAGTAGAAGCTTAAGATGATCTAGAACAACTGCTATAACAAGTGAATAACATCGAACGTAAATGTTAACAAGGTATAAAATTGAATTCGGGAACGTAAACGGTATGACGAAGTAAAAAATTAAATTCAAATAGTAAAAAATCAATCCCAAAATTCGATCAATTTCATACATGAGGACTTAAGTAAAGCCAGAAGTTTACAAAAAATAATGTAATAGTTAAAATTACGTACGTTTAACGTATGATACGGTTTTATAACGTATCCCATATATAGCAATGTTGTCTATATATAAAACATAGCTAAATATAATAATACTTACTCTGTATCTAACAATTTGTTCTGTTATTATGTGAATTCAAAACACTACATTCCGATTAGATAGTATAACTGAGAAAAAGTAAACATCTCCAAAAAGGTCAAAATAACGATATTAGCACTAATTGCTTATTATACACAGTATTTCTATGTTCAATTTCATACCCCTCGTCTATCGATATATCCCAGAGAAACAATAATGTCCATAGCTTAAGATAACAACTAACTCATCGAATCAAGAACCACCCCTGAGACACCCCGAGATATCCCAGAAGTTCAGTGGCGAAACAAACCAAATATCAGCTCGAACTAGCGAACGCTTTTCGGAGAATATCCGTGTAAAGTTCGAACAAACGATGTGCGAAATATTTTCATCTCTGTTTTATGAAGCTGTAAGTGAAGTCGTTGTTGAGTGGCTGGTCTGGCGGGGGTCCGAGGGCTGGTGGTAGGCCTGGCCTAGGATTTATGGCAAGCCTTATGGGTGAGTGTTGTTTGTATGCTAGGCTGTAATTAAATGATCGTTTGGTAGTGATTACTTTCACACAGATTATATAAAGTATAATAATATTACTTTATGTCACATAATGTCATATAAATGAGATATCACATAACGCATGCAGCAATGAAATTATGCCTTGTAAATTAATTTATTGAAATGAAATGAAACTTTGATGTAAAACAAATAAATATGACGTTTTAGTCTGTTTTATGTAATATATGATGAAGCAAATTTCTTGAATCATTTAATCAAATTTTTCTTTTATTTATAGTATTAGAAGAAAAATTAGAAGAATAAAACTTCAACTGTACAAATATGTTTTAAAATTCTTGATAAATAGGGAAATAATCATAAGAAAGATAATTACAAGAAAAAGATATGATAAAACGTTAGATTAAGCTGGAATTATGGATAAGAATTTTGGACAATCACTTCAACTTTTTAGTGAATTATTAGAACAATTAAAGCGAATAATTTCATCGTATTTTCTTTTTCTTTCTTATATTTGATATAATGCTTTTTGTTAACACTTATCTTAAGCTTCATGCAATTTTTTGATTGAAAAAAGAGGAAAAAAAGTGTTTCAATTTAGAAATTCTGACCATAATTTTAAGATTGAGTTAACCGTTAATGAATAATAAAATTTGGTAACTTCATTTTTTTTTTTTGTTTTTTTCCAGTCTTTAATGTATTACCTCTTATACATGAAATTGTGTCTATAGTAAGTTTAATGTCTTTTTTTCCTTTATTTAATTTTAGTTCTACTTTATTCAAAGTTCTTTTTATTCAGAGTAGTGCAAAATACAAAATTATATACTTTCGAATTTCACTTCAAAATAAGAATTAAGATGTAATATTGCTTTCATCTTGCATTTTTCATCTTTATGGTTTTATTCCGAAAAAATTAAATTAGAGAACGATATTTCTGGAAAAGAATGCACCTTAATTTTGAGATTTCTAATGATTTCAATAGTAATCCGTGGTATACAAAAGTATAAAATTGAGAATTCAAACATCGGGGCGAAAGATCGAAAATTCCAGTATAATCTGATAATATACCGGAAAAGAAGCCAAATATCCACTTGCCTATTAAACTAAATTTGGTTGTTGATATTATTATCAAATATTTAACTTTTATCATTCGTTTAATTCAATAAAATTTCAAAATTCATTGCAATTAGATACGACTATCATTTAGTGACGAATTTGTAAAACTTTGCTTTTTATTGAATTTGATTTAATACTTCTTTTTTTGTTGTTATTGAACGTATCATTTTGTAATTGAAACTTTGGAACGAGCAATGATACTATTGGAAAGATTGGATGTTTTAGAAAAGAGTAACGAACATTCTTAACAGCTATAAATTTCAACATAATATGATCAAATTTCCAATACAACATACTATCATAGAAAGTTAAAAATATTCAATTTTCATTTTATCATATTATTATTTGTAATTTGACAAAAATTTAAAACGAAAACATTTCGAAAATGATATGGAAAGACTTCAAAAAAAAATTGTATGTATTATTTTAGGTTGCAAAAACGATAGGCGGTTGGTTTATTTATTCAACTTTTCTTTTTGGCAAACAATATTAATGGTTGTGAAAACTCTATTTTTTTTCGAACTCCTGCAAAATTTAAACATCTGGAATTAAAATGATGTAAAGATTGTTTACTCATCTAATCAAGAGATCATGTGATAATAAAATATTGAGTTTTTATTGGTTGATCAACTTCTCATCTAAATCATGCATGTATTGAGGATGAAATCAAATTTTAAAACGTCAGTTTATTATTTAGTGTTCAATATATAAGAGATAGTTTCAACCCAGTACATCAGACGAGACTTTAAGATTACTATTACATAAAGTTTACCATTCAGTAATAATATCTTAATAAGACAATAAATACTAATTTAGTCTTCACCTATATATATATATATATATATATATGTGCATGTCGAGAGAGAGGAGAGTAATTCTTCCTTTTCTAATCTATTTAAGTAAATAATTATAGTGTGAAATAATTTATCTAATCTATGAAACTTCTTATACTGCAGTAGTACCAGTTAAATTTTCATATGTTAGTTGTGATAATGATATTAATTAAAATTAAAAAATATGTATTAAATATGTGCCAAATTATTTCCAATAAAAAAAAGACAGAAAATCTTTATACTAATAAGAAATAAAAAGAACTAATTCTGTGTATTTATCATTACATTTAATCTTTAATTGACATGTGAAACTTTCTTAATTAAAAAAAAAACAGGTTTGAAACTAGAAGGTTGGTAAATAATTTTTCTCACTGTTTCTTTACTATTTGTATTCTGGAAAAAAATCCAGTAATATCTTCAAATTATTAAGAAATGCATTTGTATTTCATTATTGATAGTTCGCAAAATTATGATTACCCCGCAATAATTAATAACAATTAAATACAATAGTAGAACAAATGGCTTTTACTATTGTAGCAAATTTTGTTGAGTAATTATTTACAACCTAATAATTTTAAATAGATTGTAATATTTTTCATCATAGCACACTTCGAAAAAACAAATATATTTGTAATTAATACTATACGATTATAATCAGTTCAACTGTTTTATCATTTCATCGTATATAATAATTAACTTTAATGCAATTAATTGATAATAAAAATTGAAATTAGGGTGAGAAAAAATCTTAATCTTTGTAGTTAAAATTTAATGGTTAAATGTGTAAAATAAGTGATTAATTACTGAGAAAAAGAAAAGTAGAAAAATTTTTTGTAATTTGTGCAAATTTCTGAAAATTAGACATTCATAATAATAATAAAATATAATAATAAAATATTCGAACAGGGAAAATAATACTGCAAAATATGGTATTTTATTTATCAAACATTATCATTTATTATCTAATCATTTCTATTTTATCAGGTATGCCATTTTTTTCATCATGTTTGTAAGACTTTTTTTCATGTTCAAAACATTAATCAAAATAATTGTTCTTTTTCCCTTAAATCTTGTTTAAGAATAATAAATGACTAACTAATTAGTAATTAATAAAGTATACCAATGATTTTACCAATTACTATTTTTTTTAAATTCATAATCAAATAATATTTCGTTATTATTAGGGAAAAAACTCTCTGATATATTATCCAGTACATGAAGGAAGAAAACATTTTTTAATTACAAACGAATTATTTTTATTTATCAAAAAAAAATCAAAAACAGAAAGTGATGTAAACCAACCTTTATTTTATAAAAAGTTTAATTTGTAAATTTTTTTCCATGATTCAAAAACTTTACTACGCTAAAAATATTTCATTAATTTTATTTAGTGATGCTATTTTTTGCACCTTTAATTATCTTACAAATGGAATGTGCTAGTCAAAAGAAACAAATGTATGAAATAACAAATTCGATGCGTAGTTCTGCATTACCAATGCTTCAAGAACCACCACAACCACCGCAACCACCATCAAAACCAGAACCACCACAACTACCACCAGTAGCACCAATTTATGTGAAACACTCATTAGCTACATCAAATCAAGAAACGCAAACACCTGTCAGTACGATTCCATTTGAAGATTCACTATCCGCCGAGTTAAAAGTTGATAATAAGGTAATCGTTAATTTCTAATGTTGTTGTTTCGTATTTTGAATAATTTGTAGTTCTTTTTTCTTTTACAGAAAAAAAAAAAAGGAAAAAGATGATCAAAAACTTCTGTCAAGTTTATGACTGAAAAAAGAAAAGAATTTAATGGATACTGGAACTGGGATATTTGTGTTATTAGTGATATGCAAGTTTACATTATCACGATAAACTAGTAGTTATGAAATTCAATACTTCAAAACAAGAATTTATAATGGATAGAAGTAAAATCAGGAACAATAGTAATAGAAGGAATAGAAATAGAATCAAAAGAGATGAAATACGTAAAAATTAATGAATCAATATAAAATATACATAGGTAATTAAGAAACTTACTGCAATCAAATAACTGAAACAGAAAATTCAATGAATAAATGAATTTCTCGTCATTCGTGAAACCAATTTTTACTGTTGTTGCAACGTGTTTGAATTGTTTTCCTTTTTCTTTTTTTTTTTTTGCTATGGTTTTTTCATCTAAGACAAGGTAAAAAACTTTGAAATTAATTAAAATTAAAATCAGTTAGCAATTAGTAAAATTAAAATCAATTAGTATCAATTAGTAAAATTAAAGATAATTAGCATTGTGTATAGAATGATAGACTAATTATTATTCTATCACATATTTCCTATTGCTAGTTCATTCATTGAACCTATGTAATATATGCATTCCTTATTATTCATTATCATTTGAATTCACATCATTTCCAATCTATTCATAGCATAAATCTTAAACTAATCAATAATTCGATCCTCATCTTATTTGAAATCTTTGAATTCAAACATTCATTTTAAATCCTACTTCTGTAACTTTAGAAAAGTGTCTCGAAAGGGAGTATAGAACCAGAACAGTCACCAGAAAAGGAAAAAGATGCTGGTACTACAAATGGAAAAGGAGAAGGAGGAGGAGGAAGGGAAGGAGGAGGAAGAAGAGGAGGAAGAGAGGGAGGTAATAGTAGTGATGTTGTTGTCGATATCGATGAAAAAAGAGAAAGGAAAGATGATGGATTCGACGAATGTCCCGATCTCACTCCCGATATCCTCAAAAATATCATCAATAATAATTGTTAAGACGATGAGGGTTTATTTTAACCTTTCTATATTATATACTCTACGTGTTGAATCATCCACTTCCCGGGTTCTCCCGATCAATGTTACAAATAAATAGATCTATGCTATTTGTTATTTGTTAAAGAATATTTTTAACTTCTTTAAACAGAGCAATAAATACCATCCTCACAAATTTATTACACCCATCCATAATTAATTCTCTCAAATCTCCTTTTTTTTTGTTGTTACTTTCAAATTTTATTAGTCTCACGCATTTATTGATCAAATAATTAATTCGAACTTAATCACTTGATTACTTCATCAAGTCTGCACAAATTGATTCCAATAAATGGTAAAAATTGGAAAATGAAAACCCCACTCCTACAGCTGTGCAATCAATTATTTCTTTCATCCTTGTCTCACATTACCTTTTTCTCTTAAAGTGTGTTACTTACGCTTGTTGTCCCGCAGCTATTCTGAAAATCTCGGAAGTATTTTGAAAACCACATTCAAATGTTCACCATTTCCAGGTTTGAAAATGAAGTAGTATTCTTACGAGAGGAAATAACCAACTAAAAGTAGAAAAAAAATTCACACGTGATCCCTGATAGGTATACTTATCAGATGTGTACGCTCCTATAACCTCCTGTTTTGTTAAAATTTCGTTGACTAAAAGAAATTTATAAAATACCAAATGATAATAAATCCATATAATTCGACAGATGAACTTTATGCATTGTAATCTACTGAACAGAACAAACGGCTCACAATCCAATTTACCAGTAACAGAAAAAAGAAGTGAAGCCTTCAAAATTTCATACTCCTCAATCATTATAAATCGTATGTGTCCATGGAAATATTTCCGTTTATCAAATACATTTCATTTATACACATACGTAAAACGAGGGAAAGAAAGCTTTTCATTTCGCAATTTCAAACTTCAAAACAAAAAAGGAACAACGAATAATAGTACATAAGATAATGAAGATGAAATGGCAAATGAGAACGGTTTGCATAATTCAAAAAAAGGAAAGAAATGCAATTTTCCATAGAAAGGAAAAAATCGAATTTTCCCGTTTTCATGCTCTGAAATTATAGTAACACAAAAATTCAAAACTTCATTAATAAATTTATAATTACACTTGAAAGATGAACTAATAGTACTGATAAAATCTATGGGTAGCTAACATATCAGGGTAAAGTTCGTTTTTTTCTTAAGAAAATAGTGGTCTACTGCTTTATTGTAATTTAATGAGTTTTTAAAGCTCATTGAACCCACAATAAATCTACCACAGCTTTGCACTGATAGGAATCGAACTCACAGGAATATATTTTTTTTAAACTGCATACACTTATGGCTACATTTAATTTTGTATTAAAGGTACTTACATTGAACAGTAACAAAATAATGTCAACTGCTGAAAGTTTGCAGAATCATGACCATCATTATATTCAAAGTAGTTGTGGACAATCAATAAAAAATTACATAAGCTAGGAAAGAAGTAACAAGAAGCAAGAAAAGAAATAGTAATATTACAAGGACCATCAGCAACAGTGATGGTAGTAGCAGAAGTAGCAAACATAGTATAACAGCATTAGTAAACTAATACTGTATTAAACAAAAAAGACCATTAATTACCTGTCAATTTCTAAAAATTAAAGTTTGTGGCAACTTTCCAGTTACCGTAGCAAACGAAATAATTCAGTCAAAAAACACGCGAAGATTAAAATTTGATAAAACAAAGTTCTGTAAAGAATGAGAGGGATGAAAAAGTGAAAATAACATAAATGGATAAATTTATATAAAAAAGATGTTATGATCATAAGGTAAAAAATTCTGCGCAAAAAAAATCCAAGGGCAAACAATGATGAAATTAACCAAGAAAACAAAGAAAAAAGAAAAAAAAACAAGCATAAAATTGGAAAATACAATAACTACTAAAGTTTCCTGAGCAGCAATAACAAATTCATTTGTAAGAGATGAACCACAAATACCTCGAAAATCTCAGGAATGCTTGCTCTTCTTAACCAATTATACACAGCTAATATTAACTTTGCACACATGTTTCATATGTGCTTTAACTGTTCAGAAACTAAAGAAAGAAATACGCTTAGATTACATCTCAATGAATTAGCTAAAAATTGCAATAAAAAAAGGATTTCGAATCATGAGAAAACAATTAAACTTCTCTCAAAAATATATAATCAGTCCTGTTCGACTCAATCCAATGCAAAAAGATAACAGAAGACATAAAAGATATTTTGTTCATAGAATAAATGGAACCTCTCATGCAATAACCAAATCTACTGAAGTAGGTAAATTTTATACCGTTCCTACTCAACTTACACTTATTCATATGGTGGTGGTACATCCTCCATTTCAACACCCGTCGATGTGGATTCAATTGATGAATCATCTTCTAGGCGATTTACCTTATTGGTTAGTGAAATTTGCCAGGAACGTGGTGTACCCAGAGACGACACTGATTGTTGAACACGTGGATATCTGTAAAGTATTGTCAGAATTTCAACGGTAAATAACTATCACCATGAATCTTTTGATATCAGATAATTACATTTTCACGAACGAAATCTTACACTTCCTTTAAAAAAAAAAAAAAAAAAAAAACTGACGAATAGATAAATTAAAAAAAAAAAAACAAAACAAAAACACTTACTGTTGTGAAATTACATCAGTTGAATCATGTTCTGAATACGGCGGTGGAGGTGGTAGACCGACATTAGCTAAAAGCCTCTCGCTGAGTGACATGGATGTGCCCAGAGTTAAAGCTTCATCAGAAGTTCCTTCAAATTTTTTTCTTCAAAGTGATAAAAATTGCACACGCACATTTTACTCATGCCAAATGTATTCACATTTCTTCAGAGTACTTCAGTTACAGATACTCCATCCCTAAACGATTTAGTATTTGATGACACTGTGACTTTTAAATAAACCTGTTTTCAAGGACAGCTTGGATTCCATCGGCGAGGTAATACTTTTAGGTGAATCAATTATTGAGGATACTTCAGCTCTACCACAGTCCGCTGAAGCATGCTCCGCTGATCGCGGATGTTCTTCAGAAGATCGACGTCTATCACTGGAAATTCCCGTGACGTTCCTCGGCATATCCTGAAGATTTTTTGTTTCAAATCATACATCGACTATAAGTTAAATCTGAATAGTATAAATAAGCACAACTCGTTAATCTACCGGAGCTATAATGCACTGCTAATTCTTATAAAAAAGAAAATAATGCCTGAATTTTCGAATCTTTTTTTCTCAATAAATTATACTTACTCCGAAAAAAATATCCGCAGTGAAATTATCACCATCGCTCGAAGAACTACTGCCACTCGAAACAACTGACGATGGAACATTCAGTTTCGAAAGGAAATCATCAAATTTTTCATAGATTTCAATAAAACTATCCATTCCTTCAGTTTCAGTTGATTTATTCAAATCATCACGACGACTGTCGTAATCATAAATATCCGATTTAGCCGACTGAAAATAACTTAAATGAGCAAAAACAATTTGCAAAATTTTTCGACAAAATTGTCGACCTTTCACAGGTTCTTCAGATACTGAAAAAAAATTAATGCTGTTTTTGAAATTATGAATTAATAACAATGAAAGTCACAAGTCCTTCAAAATAGCGACACTCATATCATGTCGTATCCGATACTGAAAGTAGATATTTTGCTTATGCAATAAATGAACTAGACATCTGACTAAATTTAGTATTTCTACCTCATTGCCACTGGTTGACATATTTTTAAACTTTTAATTTTAGAGGAAAGCTTTATAGACAAAGTTTGTGGCTTACCTCGGCAGTAAGTTGTAATTTAAACCAATCTTTCAGTTTGTACAAACTATTACGAGCTTGTTCATTTTCCGCAAGAACCTTAATCATTAAATGTTAAATGAAGTTGTGAAAGGAATAAAAAACTCTTCTCTTTTACACTCATAAGGCTTACAATAATGAAGTTCAAATTGAATGCTTCTACATATGTCGTCAAATTCTATGACAATCTGCTTTAGTAATGAAACTGTAAACCAAAAGATAAGTTTACCAAAATTTAGGTAATACAATAATGAACTGTCATTGTGACATCTAAAAAAGAACCTTAATAATCTCTTCATTATCAAAAGCAATATCGATTAATGTTCGCAATAAATGATATGCTTTCCATGAGTAGATATCCCTCTGACCGAACATTATTGCAATAAAGCCTTTGTACTTCTGAGGTCCATTGTCTGAAGAGGTTGAATAATTACTGAAATTTATGCAATCAAATCAGATCACTGTTTAATTAAATCTCAAGCTGAAATGAGACCAAATTTGGAATTAAATTTGAGCAAAACTTCTAACCAGGTAAAGATTTTTTCCATTCCTGAATTATCATCTAAAAGTTTTCTTTTAATAAAGGTTTAAATTCATAAACATGTTCCTTTCTTTAATACTGGTTCCTAACCAAGAATTTTTCCATTAATCTGAATGCAAAAAAAAGCACATCACAGAACGAAATATGCACAAAAAAAAATCGAACGAACAAAAATTTTATGATCGGCACGAATATTATCAATCAATGGAGCAAAAAGATAAAGATAATATTCAAGAAACCTTTTTTATAAGAGTTATTAGTTGCTTGATTCTTCTTCAAAAATTTAATTAAAATCAATTTAGCGGATAAAATTTGAACAGCTCTTGTAAAAGGTTGTGATAATGATTACGACTATCAAAACCATGGCACTCATCAGATCAAAATTTAATTAATCACTGGTACATTAAATGTTCTGGTTATATAAGTTATATAATTGCCGAAAAAACCATAAAATGAGACATTATAACTTACCAAAACCTAGAAGTATCAGACGCTGACGCTCCCTTTGCACCGAATCATTGATTTCAAAAATGTTTTCAATTATCGTTGTCGCGTTTTTCACTTCATTCGGTGTAAACAGACACTTTAAAATGGAGTGATTTAGAGAGGAATATAAATCAAATAAGAATACAATTTACGGACAAAACTAAAAATTGAGACAAAAAACTAGAAATATTCCGTAATTTTGTTTCTTCTACTCTATACGGTCTAATAAAATTAAGTGTAAAAATTCATTCTATACAAAATAGCCAGAAAGATAATTCACATATAAATCAATAAGGATCTAATTGCATTGATTCATTCATAATGGCTCTTTTACTTTCATTACTCTATCTGCGTTTTAATGATGTTCTTTTGCTTTGGAAATGGTTAAAGTAGGCTCCTCACTTGACCAAGTAAAGAAAAAAAAACATTCCCAAACTTCACTAAACACCATTAAAGGAAAGAAAAAATCTCCCAACAACCTTTCGCAGTGTTCCACCCACTTTTTAGTATGAAATGAAATTTATGCTTTAAAATCTGCCAAAACATTAGAATTTTGAGGAAACCTTTGGCGATAAAAAGTGAGGGCTCCTGTTTCGTTTGATATCCTTGTAATAACAAAAGATACTACTTACTACTAGCTGAAGTTGCGCTAATCACATACCTCAAACGAAAAGTGATAGAGAAGAATCTTCGTAAATTGAAGATTTTCCCAGCATAAATACAGTATCATATCTAATGCAACTGCGCGATCGGTAGGTAATTCGATCAACTGCTTCAATAATCTAAAATTTGCCACATGTTTTAGCCCTGCACCACATCACGAATTAAAACATAACTTCATGCTCCTAACAATAACGCTATTTGATAAATTAGCTAATATTATTACCCATCTATAAATATCCACAAAATTTATTCGAAATATTACATATAAGAAATTATTACATACTGCTTTAATTAAGCAGATTGGAAAATCTATGTAAAACAAAGTACCTATTAACAAAAAGTGATTCATCCATCCACTCAACAACTTCTTGAGGTGCTTGAACAAGCCCGCCGATTGTAATAGCATATGGATTCAAATCGGCATTCTCCAAAAGAAGCAAAAACATTATTTTTACATTAAAATTTATCTGAGAACGTATGTTCTGTAATTTTAGAAAGGAGTAGAAAAGACTCGAAGTTAATTTGCTAAAACATAAGTTAGCTTTATCCTCTAGTTTTTTCTCACCTCTCCTTGCCATCCAAATTTGCAGATCCTGAGAAGTAATGAAATAACTTCATACAGTTTTGAACTATCTTGGTAAATCACTTTGATATGATAATCCTCCCGTGAAATGAGCACCAACAACGCATGCAAGGCACCTTTTCGTACTAATTGTCTTTTCTAAAAAAAAAATTCTCTCCTTAAAGTAAACAATGAAATTACTCACTGGAACCTTATAAAAGGCTGCTGGATTAATTTATTTAGACATGAGAAATTGCTGACAGCTAACCAACCAGTTGACCAGGATGCATTTTCATATCAAAAATTTTAAACAAACTGAATGCTTAGGGATGGAAGATATAAAAACACATAGATACCTGTTCCAAACCTGACAGAGCATAAAGATTGAACAAAGTTATGTACTGGGTGGGATAAGTGCTGAATTCGGTGAAATAATTGCGAGGGATGATAAGTAACAAAGTGATAAACATATCGGATAACGTATCACCCGCCTTATAAACAGCATCAATTTTGAAATCAGGGCAATCTCCTGCAACTGAAACGTCAGAACTGTTAATATTTATGTCTCCGAAACTGTCACCTAAACAACAATACGAAATATTTTATTATAATTTTGTCGAACTGGCAAACAATATAAGGCTGACAAAAGCTAGAAATATTAATAGTTCAGAATATTTTCATTCCAACAGGAATTCCCACCCAGCGCTAAACTTACGCATATACGGCCGAATAACATCAGAATAATCGTGTGCAGTTGCATTCAGAAGTGTTACAAATATATTTGTGAAGAAATATCGCACCTGAAAGCAAGCATATAGGAATCATGAAATAAATATACAACAAAAATTTGCTAAAAACTTTGATATTTTATATCTGATATTTTATATCAAAGTTTTTTTTTCTTTTTAAATTTTCAAACTTCCAATCCTCAAAAATTCGGCATACTTACATCAGTCGAAGGAGCAGTAAGAAGATATAAAACAACCATTTTCGACTGAAATATAATATTACAAATAAACCATCCACGAGAAGGTTTTGATGATGTTAACAATATTTCGTAAGTTTTCTGCCATTCTGTTACATTGCCCGAACTGCAATATATTTTTTTATTTCCTTCGAAAATACTTTTCGAAGGAAATAAAAGAACTAGAAGCAATATTCAGCACACAAATTTTTGTCAAATTTACATTCAAAGGATCAGAAAACGTGGGGAGCATAAGCAAAATGTATGGAGCAGATAAATTATCTAACACTTCTACATTGTTTGGTTAAAACCACTTACCGCAAAGTTTTCTTTGCTCGTAAACCAGTAGAAAATAGAAACTTGCTTAGCAGTTTGGTCGTTAATAAATAATAATCGCTACAAAATAATGAATGATTTAAGAATTTATTTCTGCAACTACTTCCGTGCAACATAACATTAATCGAAAATTCGGATTTGGAACACTCGAAAACATTCACCGGAAGAATACTAATTCATAAAGCCTTACTCTTGAAGTTCGAGATTCATCCGAGTAATCATTCCAACCGCTCGCGAGCATATATCCCGAATGAACTGAAAGTAATTCGGAGTGTACCTGAAAATTTGTTATAACGAAAGTCAACAGTTTAATTTCAAGGTTCCAATTCTAGCTTGTTATATAAATATAAGATGTATGAAACATATTAGCCATCGTTGACAAAACTTTTTTTATTCGGTCAAAATTTTCAGCTCGAATAAATGACAATTTATCCTCAAAATCACATAAGGATATTTCTAAAGGACAATCTATTAGTTGGCCAATTTATCATGGCTAATAGACCAATCATATTCCCGGATTTGAATCTACGTAATTTCGAATCCCTAATAAACTTTCAAGCATTCAAACGATATCCCGAATATTTATATTGTATTCACTGGTGCATAAAAAGTGCTTACAGTATTATCAAGCATATTAGAATATAACATAGAATTCAGTACATTAAAATCAAGTAATAGCTGATCATCAAATAATAATAAAGTCAGACACATCAGAAAGTGACAGAAAAATTAGCACGCCACTATACGAATATTTAAAATTCAACCCATTAAGACATTTCAACTTACTGCGATCGTTCATGCATAGCACAGGTGTTTTTGCCTCGAACTAAAGCTTCCAGTTTCGGAGGCATCTGTCGGATACGAGTACCTGAAATATATATGTCTTCTATAATCATTCATTTGCTAGCATATTCGCATATTTCATATATTGACTGCTTATTTCATTTTTTCTTATATTTCCATACATCTAAATAAGCAGGGAAATCATCGCATAATCGTTCTTCGTCGCATATTCATTTACTACCTGGAGCTTTTATAAAAGTTAGTAATAAGGAGATACAGGATTAATAAAAAACGTTCAATAACTGCCTAACGATTCCAGTCAACCGCAAAACTTGTTGATCCTGATTCAGCGAATGGTTCCAACTTTAAGTTAATATCTCATTTTATATAAATCAGGTGAAATCATGGAAAAAAGGGAACTTACTAATAGACATGGCACCTATTTTTTTATCCAAACTTAGCGGACTGTTGGAAGACGAATGTGATGGCTGTGTGGAAGAGCAAGAAGCTGTTAATTCGGCTGATGATGATACCACGGAAGCACCAGTCGCTGATATCTATAAAACGACTGACTGAAATAAGTTTTGCTGATGAAAAGCCTAAAGATGATCCTAGAATTAAAGCACAGCATGATGCACAACTCGGAGCCCGAAAAAGTACGAAAAGGCTCAGCCAGTCGTAAGGAGATAAGTTAGACATATCGGATCGAATATTTAATACGAATATTTAATGAGCTTTTCAAGTAATTTGTCAGCTGACAAAGATATAATTATTATGCATACCAAAAAAGCTGGAAAGAAAAAAAAAACACACATTCGCCACAAAACGGTATAATTATTATACATACCAAAAAAGCTAATCTGACTCAAACCATCCTAAATTAATATCGGCAAAATATCGAAGATTTTAATAATTGGACAGGAATGAAATCGTATGTAGGAATATGACACAATTTTTACAAAAATATGTAATAAAAATTTGATGAAAACCTTTTCGTAAATAAGCAAATAAGCGTTCCACCAACGCTTCTGTCGTTTTTTTTGATAATGGCTGCTGCTATTCTCAAACGTTTCCGCAATGTATTCACCACCAAACCACATACTTTGCATTTCCTCAAAATGTAAAAATTCAAAGAGTTCAATTTTCCATGCATGCAAAAAACCTGAGGACACCATTTAAGATCACGTCGACATCGTAAAAAACCAAATACTGGACAAATATTATCAGTTACAGTTCCTAAATTTTCAATCGAATATTTAAACTTCTATTGATAAATTTGCTTTTGCTTAAAGAGCTGGAAATTTTTGTAAAAGATGCAACAAATGGGATCTACATGAACCATTAATTTAAGGATTCAAAGATATAATAATCCAAATACTCAGCAAATAAATGAGAAGAAATAAAGCATTAAATAAAGACATAACAATTTCCAAAGACACATCAATTTTTAACTGAAACAATGAAAGCCTTCCATTTCTCCGACTATACCAAAATTTACCTCTTTGTTTAAATGCCACTCAGTTACGTCAACATCATCGAATTTGAACCAACGACCACCGTCTTCTTCGGAACGAATGAATGAATAATAATGGCCACCATTAGCTTGTCCCGAATGTACAATCACTCCACGTAAACAGTATTTTGTATTACTAAATCACCCTTATTGAATTTAGTATAATTGATATCCAAAATTATTTACTAAACATTGCAAAAATGAAACGACGAACTCATTATCAATTAGTTTAACTTCTGATGTCGACGTGCCAGCAACACCACAAATATCGTTTGCTTCCGGTGATGCTCTTTCAGATGTGCCTACAATTAAACAAAAGTAAGTCCCAATAGCAAAAGAAAGAAATAAGTGTAACTGTTAGTTAAGTGTAGCTATTAACAAAAACATTTCAAAAAAAAAATTAAAAAAAAACACCTCGACCACTATCGGTCACCGAGGAATGTGTCAACTCTTCTTTCGGAACTTCCCCTGTAAATAAACTAATTGATTCAGTAGGAATGTTCCTGAGAAAGGGAATTAGCATGCTAAAATAACGTATTATCATTTGAAGGTTGTAAATGAAAATTGAGAACAATGATCTAGCTATTTGTTATATCATACATAGCAATGTAAAAAAATACCTTCTGCTTGAGCTAATCCATGAACAGTAAAGGGCATCATATCAAGATCAATCGGAAATTCGAAATAATCGTTGTATTTTTGTGGTGAATCGCGTTCCCAATCAAAATCAAATCTTTTTAGCTGTATCGTCAAATATGGAGGTAATCTGGCAACACATAAGCGTTTCACTGCTGTCACCTATAAAACACAGATATCCGTCATGATTATCAATTGTGATTCTTAAACTTCTCTCCACTGAGGATTTTCTGGACGATCTAAAATTTTTGAACTTTTAAAAAAAATAATCCTTTCTTTATTGTTTTGTATTCTTTCTTCATTTTTCACCATTGAAAATTCAAAGTTCTGAGCTACATTTGAAAATCTACAATTTGAAATGGCGTAAAAAACCTACTTTCTTATTGCATTCTTCACACAAATATGCATTGTCGTTGTTCAACAAATCCCCTTTCACATATTCTTTAAGGGAATCAAGAAGGTTGTTATGAGACCGGACATCAACCGAAATTGATGTAAATGGTTCTTCGCGTTGATATCTGAATATCTTCATCATGAAATAAATTCAAACAAAAATAAAAAAATAAAGGGAAAAAAAATGAATAGGAACAAAAGTTTTTTTCCTCATTCAACTTCAGACATTAAATTTGTTCGATAGCACTCGTGGAATAACTCTCGCTGTTCAGCACAGTATATAGGATGATTATGAATGTATAATGCATAATTAGTGGTTGTTGGACCAATATTCCTTTGAAAACTAATTTTAAAAAATGAACAAGCTATAATACCTATGTGGACAGTCTTTGCAAATCTTCTGATCAGCAAATGTTCCACCAAATAAATTCTCACAAACAGGTGGTTCACCCAGCTTTTTAAGTCCTTCATCTATAGAATCAAAAAGAGCGTTGTAAAATTCCAAAGCATCCTGCTGCTCCCGCACATTTACTGCTTGACCGCAGAACCTAAAATACGCCGTTTTTCTAATTCGATTAAATCCTGAAAGTCCTTGAAAACATAAACGATTTTTTGACTAACCGAAAATGTTTCCAGAAAAACTTTGGTGAGTAGAACTGCATCTCAGAGCCAAGAAGATGTGCAAAAATTGATTGTACAGCTTTCAAAATTGTTGCATGGTAGTGTTCCTCCGAAACATTGTACTCCTGAGAATAAAAAAAAAATACTGAATTGAGAGACTGATTATTAACAGGGACAAATTTCTTGCAAGGAAAATGAGTTTACATTTAGAACCATTTCTTCGACGCTTATATCATCCGTAAAGTTGGCATTGATAACGGCGTTCCGCAGCGGTTCAATCATGAATATCTATAAAAAAATTTTGTTTCACAGTATGCTTAACTTGGCAGATCATACAACAACAGTACAGCCATGTAGTGATGCTCCTAAAAGCTTGATATGCTTCTAAAAACTCAAGTTTTACTTAGTAATGCAAAGAAGTATTAAGAACAAACAGTCTAAATCCCTAACAACTTTTCATGTTCACAAGGCATTGGCCTTTTTTTGGCTGTTTCAATAATAGTTATGATAGCATTAGAAAACAAAATATGTTGGGTTATTAGTCATTTTGGTATCCACATTATATTACTTTTGAATTAGATTTACTACACTGGAATTACTTGAATAAGCCAAAATTTGGCCACCTTTTAGAAATTAAGATAAGAAACGCACCTGCTGAAATACAGAATTCATGTAACAAGTAGCTCCACCATTCTTTAGTCCTACGTAACTGTTCGGTGAACGAACGGAATATCCAGGCATATATTCCCATTCAATATTCGTAGTAGGAACTGGCTCTGTAAATTCACTTATTCAAATCGAAAATGGATCACATGACATACACCATTGTTCTCAGTCAACGCGTAAAACAATGTCACTTCGACGAAAACTATAAAAATAAAGCTCTTGATTTTGCAAATTTCTCACCTTCGAGCGGAAGGCAAGCTATCTCTAAACCCCTTCCCCTCACCCTTAACATATAAGAAAGAATTAAGAACCTGAGTAAAAAAGTTCAAGAAGACTTTCAACTATGCACCGGTAATTAAGCGGTGTTGTGTCACAAAGCGCAACAATCAAATTGTATGCAGCTTTGGCACTTTCACTGGTACCACATACTGGAATGGAACGAGAAGAAAGCAATGGCCCCATTGTTTCTGAACGTGGCATGGTCTTATCTGACTCATCTATACCTGAAAAGTATCGAGTTGACAACTTTTTAGAATATTAATATTCCTATAGACAAGGAACTCCAATTCGTAGAGGCATTAGAGACACTGCCATATTCTTAACCGTTACCGTCCTTCATGTATAAATTAGCTGAATTATTCGCAAATAAAATATCATTTTAGCGCTCCAAACAATTTACCACCTCTCGAGATTGCTGAATGTGTCATTGAACGCTGTATGTGAATATCGCTATCGTTTTCTTTTTGTCGTATCAAATCAACATACGTTCGCGAAGATGGCAAAATAAACTCGTCTAGCAACTGCTGCAAATCAGAACAGAAAAATGAATATATCAAATGGAGCACATAAAATTACATATAAAATTAAAACAATCACTTTGGAAAGAATTTTAAGAAATCACAAAATCTTTCAACATTCGAACCAATCGCAACTTTTAACATAGTGAAAGTCCTTAACCTGTCACCCACATGGAAATACTGATTTAAATCCTTCAAGCAATTACCTTAACAAGTTGAGTACCATTAGGTTCCGAACCAATTGTAGCTTTCTCTTCCTTTGTAAGAAATCCCAGCAAACCACGACATACATCAAGCCGCCCAATTAGTGATTTGTCATCAGGGTAACTTTCCTGATTTGCAATAGTATGCTGCTGAAACTTTTACGATGTGAAAAATGTTTTCAAAAAATATCCAGAAATTGCGAAATTGGTGCTGATTCACTAGGAGTTCCCACCGCAGTCCCTCCAAGTATCCAACACACTTTATCTGATACACCAACATTTTTTTGTAAACTATTTCACTGTCAACAACATTCAATAGAAATTGAAATTCAGAAGTTTCAAATGAGTTACCTTTGCACGATCCAACCAGTCCAAGATCTTTTCTGTTCGCTCCATTACATCGTCAACAAAAATTTGATTATTTTTGCAGTGATCCAACAAGCTTAAAAACTCCTACACTAACTGATAAATTTAAAATAAGTTATAGCTGGAATAGGTTAAGATGAAGTTTGATGTTATTATATTATGGAAATGATCTTGATAAGAACTGATTGCTTCAAATTACCAAAAACAGTTAAATTATAACCGCAGTACAGTCATTTACAAAAAGTTCAATAATCGTTTTACCTAACTTCCATGAATCTGTCGACAAATCTTCTACGAAGTTCTTAAGTTATATCAGAATCTAACCAACGAACAAAACTAACATAAATTTCAGAATACCTGCACAATAAAACAAAAAATTCCGCATTCTTCATTAGCTTTTCATCGCTCTCTTCCAGTTTGTTAAAAAGTAACTGCAACAATGCTGATGCAAGTTGTCGCTCCGCTGCACCTCTACGACAAACCATTCGTCGAACTAAAGCTGAGAAATAGCGCCTGATCACGCTGAAAATAATGGGAATTTTCCGATAGAGGAGCGCTAAATCCGACACATTTTACATATTCACAATTTTACCAAGGTCCTCCTGTGAAAACTTTAGTTGGATTGACGAAATCTCCACCTGTCTAGATTTTGATATAACATGAGAATGAGATTCATTATCAGAAAGTTCTTTTTTCTAAACTCAATAAAACGTACGAGCTTTTGCAGAACAATAAATCAGACACGAGAAGATTCCACAGATGGATGATTTTGAGAACTTCTGATGTTGCATCTCCATTAACGACCTCTATCGCAAATGCATCCAACAAGCATTCTATGGGTTCTTCCTGCATCAAAGTGCTATTCATTAACAATTATACCCCTACAAAAATTCGGCACATCGGATTTATTATTTATGGAATCTAGAGCAAAGAATAAACACTGCGATTATTCCTTGGGTAACGAAGCAGTATCGGGTAATAAATTACCAGCATAAAAGTTGCAAGTTCTGACTGGCGAATTGTTTCAATAGATGAATCTTTCGCCAAGCCACCTGAGGTAAGACGCAACGGTATATTTCGTGAACCAACTGCCCATGCCAGCCGTAGAAGACATTCAAGTCGATTACTGTCTGCGTTAAATACTTGAAAAATTGTTTCAATGATTTCGGGATTCTCTTCAATGCGATTGTTGAGATCACGTGCAACCACACAACACAGCTATAAAAACAGTGGAGTGTTAATTTGCCTAGAAAACTTCCCTTCAACTTTTTTTTTTAAAAAAACTAATTTCATTCAGTAATGATACACCATAATATTATTATAAAGAAAATCCAATCTGACTAGAAACTTCCACTCTGCTAGTTGCTTACTTTTTCACATATCCCCCGTAAATACAGTGAAACGATTTCTGCGAGCTTCGGAATTTATCACAATATGTTGAACTGCGATACTTCGTATTTCAAAATTATAACTTTTCACTAGCAACAAGAATTTAGATACTACTGTTGTATATAAGAATGATAACCTCTTTAAAAACTGTTTGTTCACGATCAATAATTCGACCCGTTTCGAAACAACCACTCCCATCCACACCGGTGGTCCTCAAGTACTAAAAAAATCCTCGTTGTTCTAAGCGGATGACATCTCATAAGTCATGATGATTAGAGTAACATAGAAATGTGAATAAATATGCATACTTTGAGGCGTGCGGCTACAAAGAGAATAAATTTCGCTATATTTGCCAACCACCAAACAATTGTGCTACAGACATATTCATCCCATCGACATAAAATTTGAGGATCTTCCAGGAATGAAAACACTGCCAAACAACTTGGTGATGTAAGGAAAAAGATCTGAATTAACATTTATGAACGTTAAGAACTTTAAGAATGAAGTTCCAGTTTACCAAGCTCAAAGCTATAAACGCTAAATCTAAGCTACAAATCATATTGGTAGGCTATTAAAAAGGTTTGCCTTCGAATTCACAACACGTGGATCCAGGAAGGCAACGGAAACTCTCAAAGAATAAAAGCTTAAAACACGAGGGAAGAGACCTGGAATTCCGTAGCTTCAATCATGAAATGTCCATTACACGGCAAAAGCAAGGAATGTAAAACGCGCAAAAGATGCAAAACATAGTTAGATGATTCGGATGGTAACAGATTAAATAACTGTCCTGATTCCACCAATCCTTTTAGCATCGTTACTGACATTGTGTCTGGTGGTATTTGACTGAAATTTTTTAATTCAGAAAGCTGGTAAACTTGGTCAGAATGCCAAAAAAAAGTAGCAAAAGTTTGGACGAATATAAAGTAGAACCTACTTCAAAACATCGCTAGCAGATTTTCTCAAATAATTATTTCCATATGCATAACCGATGTCGGCTAAAGTATAGAGGAATCGAACATGATCAGAGTTTCCGGCTATTACGGCGCCCGGTAAAATACGTTCATTTTCTTCATTACTACGCTCATTTTCTTCATTACTGAAATACAAAACGCTGCTTCTGAATCTATCCTTTTCAAAAGCTTGCATTCAGTTATTAAACTTCTTCTTTACGCCACATCACTTAAAGCAGAATTTTTAACAAATGATAAACTTTTCAAAAATGAAGAAAAATCAAACCACGAAGTAAGTGTTTGATCAGGGCTCGAATCCGTACTAGCTAACCGATTATTCCATGTGCATGAATGACTTTGAAAATTAATTATAATATGTGAATTGGCATCAATCCCTAATTCATCAAGTGTTTTACGACGATCAGACGAGTGCAATATTCTCGTTTCTGGCGCATTAAGAGACTGAACGGTTAACTGTACTGGTACAAGCACTCCACCGATATTGCAACCATCCATATATCGTAACTGGTCATCAATCTGGAATTGGTCATTTCGAAAAGTCAAAAACTTTTCTTTTGTAAACCCATACCCATCTAAAACACCTATTAAACATCCAAAGACAGCTTAACAATTTTGGATGCTGAATCATCTTGTCCACACCATAACTTGGTTGTGATTTTATTTGCATACAACAACTAAATGTCCAATATTTTCCTAGTATATTTGAAACTCATGATAACTTTTCTGCAGTTCAATGTTACTATTTTTGATACAGACTAAAACTTGCAACAACTTTCATTTATAGGTTATGTAAAATCTGATGTATACTCTCACCTAAAAAAAAAAAACAGTTACAAACCTTCAGTTTCAATGCTGAAAGTGACATAGTGGAGTGAACCGGAATACCGTGATCTTCGTCTTGCACTGCTGGTGCTGGAGTATGGATAATTTTTTGGCTCAAATGGGAAGATGACAAAGTGGGAAGACTGAATAACTGATTTGAAACCGGGGTTGAAAATCCAAACTTAGTAAAAACAAATAAATCCCACAAAAACTTAGGCATTAAATGAATACAAACTCACAGTTCGTGTCGATGCTATTCGGCAGTTTCTCATCTAAAAAAAAGTAAAATGAAAACTTTTTTGAACAAATTTCGTATGCAGATATCAAGCATATATGTTTACAAGCACATAAAGACGTAAATCACACACACATAAAAAAAAAACTTTTATTTGCCAAAACAATAGTTAACTATGTACACCTCTTCCAGTACTTAGTTAAACAACAAAGAAACTTTTAATATAATCAAATATCCAGTAATCCCTTTAACTATACTGTTCGTTTTCACAATCGGTTCCCGTATATTCTATGCATTACATTTTTTTGAAGAAACAAGATTGAACGAAGCATCGCTTTAAAAAAAAAAAAATTCTTTGAAAAAAAGATCATGAAATAAAGCCAAAAAATGTAGTTTATAAAAAAAGAAAGAAGAAAAAAAGTAATTTAAATATTTCATTATTATTAGTTTGTTAGCCCAAAAGCAGAAAAAAAAAACCTGGGAAAACGACCGGTAATACAAAACATCGTCCTAAACCCGCCTTGCGAAGTGGCTGCTGAGATCTTTCGGGAATGTAATAATCATCATCAAATGCACAGATATAAGAATTAAGAGCCTGAAATTCTAGTAATATAAAGAACTGATATTAAAATAAATTTTTTAATAAATTAACCTGAATATGAACATTTCTGATAGAGTATGCATCAAAAAAATCTATTATATACATTTTATCTGAAAAACCGAAAAAAAAAAATTCAAAAATTGTGATCTGATCGAAAATTTACCGTTAAAATTCTACCCATTCGATCAAGCATTTTCATTTTTTTTTCATCACTATTATTGCCTTTTATGAGGTCGTCGTGTTTCGTTTTCAGCATTACGAAACTGAAAGAAAAACGGTTCACTTTCTTAAATTAAAACATATATGAGCACTCAAAGCTACGATGCTACGAAATCTATCTCAAAGCTACGAAATCTATTTCCTCTTTCTGTGACTCAATATGGAATCATAGAGAATAATCAGTGAGGATATATGAAACAGCAAATAATTTAAAGAAGCTATCAAATATCTTAAAGTGCACTTAACCATTTATTAACAACAGTTTGAATCAAATGAGCAAAATCAGAGATCACTGCAGTATGAGGATTTGCCAAAATCTCGACCCATAGAGAAATTGCCAAATGTGATACTTCAGCACGAGCTTGCAGCATTATTTCCCATAAATAATCCATTCCCTGAAAATAAAGAAAATGATAAAACTTCAAAACTCAAGGAAATGTGATGTGTACGCGCCGATAAATGCTAGTGTACCAATCTAGTTTCTCCTTAAAATTGTAACAGTGAGATGTGGAATTGAAGTGAGATATCAATAAAAGAAAAGAAAAAAACAAAATGCTAACTCGCATGACTTTCATCTTCCTAAATCCTTTAATTTCTTGTTTGTAACAAAGTCCGAATCACCCGATGAATTGCAGAACTTAAAATACAAACAATACCGTATTTTATTTCACATGTTCCTTTACCTCAAGATCAAAATCACACATCAAATAATGCGACATTCCTTCAGTGGGCTGGAAAAGTTTACTGTGCCTTTTGTTTATTGCAATCCAAAAGGTTTTGAAACATGAAAAGCCCTCTTCGTTCAGCAATTCAACTGGAAGTTTTAGGATCCGGGCTGAAATTAAAACTTTTGATATTTAAGAAAAAAAGAAAATCTCGGTGTTTATATTCTCACAGTAATTAACAACCATAATTAAAAATAACGGATTTAAAGAATCATGCAAAGACCCTTCTACTAGGGTACTGAACTTGAATAGCAGAAAATGCTATAGGCCTATGTACGCCTCTTCAAAAGAAACCTTAAAATTTCAGCATGTAAAAAGGATTTAAGAAGTTAAAAAAAAGACTTAAACAACAAAGTTTACATGTGAAAAGTTGATCAAGTGCTTTTGGATCAATATCTTGTTGATCTTGCATTGTACCAAATAGTTGGAAGCCATATGTACGCTCATATTCAAATACTGATTGAACGATAAGAGCATCCCATAACTCATTCGCCTGTAACTACCTTTCAGCGATTTCAAACTTTAGAGGTAACAACGAATAAGAAAAGCAGAAAAGAAGTAAAATGAACCTGCGGTGTCATAAGCCAAAGTTGCCCATCAGACAGAAGGAAATGCAGAAAACCCAATCGAATTTGTAAATTATCGCTATGCGTGTAACGACCAACAAGCACTAAAACATTTGCATCTTCTACAGCAGCATAAATATGAGGTTGATCGTTCTGAAAATTATCGATATAATGAAAAAATTTTTTATTAGCTGTTAGATATCCAGTGTAAGCTAAATGAAACGCTATAAATATTTTTTTAATAATTCGATATAGTAGGTAATGTTTATTGTATTTTGAGATAAACAAAAAAAAAACTACGGCGCCTTAAATGTATAAAATGAAGAATGATGAGATAACAACAGATACGAAGGAGCATACCACAGCATTTCGGACTTTTTCCATGTATAGAGCAACGTTTTTCGACAATCTTGAGCACAGTTCCGTATCTTGCTGTACTGTAGCGATATATTCTGCCCTTAAAAAAAAAACATTAATTTCTAAATATTTATTAAGGATCTTGAAACAATGAAAATCATAAATAACAAAACACGCCACAAACATGTTTTGTTATTCCTTGTCACTTTTTCTCGAATTCACTGTTGATAATTTTCATTATTATTAATATTCCATCTATCCTCCCTTTCTCCTTTTATCTTATATTTCTTTTACATCATCTGTCAACTGTTCAACTAATCTCTTTATTCAATTTCAGATATGTTACTTTAATTCGCGCCAGCACTTGTTTATATAGAATGAAAAAGATAATAAAATGTATCCTAATGCTGAAAGTAAAATACAAAGCTGAAAGAAAAATTCGGTTAAAGACCACTTGTGTTTGCACAACTCCCTTAACAAAATGATGTCAGTTTTAAAAAAGAACTTAAGATGCACATGGATTAAAAGCTAAGTAATGCTTCGTTACCTGAAAATTAACTAACCGTGTTATTTTTCTGCCTGTACTATAATCGCATTCTGGCATTAACATCATTAGTCGCTGCATATGCTTTAATGCCGGAAGGACGAATACTGAAAAAAAAAAGTGATTGAAACAATCTTGTGTCTTTGTCATCTCTATCATCTAAATCCAGGAAACTAAAAAATTAGGGAACTTAAGAAACTGAGTCGAAAACTACATGCCGTTATAATAACTTTACTAATTTAAAGTCAACTGATAATGCATATTCCAAATGTAGCTCATTTCCAGGATAAATGAAATGTTTTGTACGATTTCCTTCTGTGGTGCCTCATGGCTTTATTATGAAAATCATCGTTATAATGATTCTGAATGAATTACCCGAATCCAGAAGTAGTTCATCAATACAACGTTCAATGTAATGTCGCCGCAGTTCTTCAGCCGGTACTGCGCTTTCTAGTACATTGAAATGTGCTTCTAGGGCAGCATCAATCATTTCTACAGGTAGCCGCTCATCATGAAACAAATCCCATAGCAGCGAAAGAGATTTTATAGTTAATTCCTGCAAATTTTGGTGCATTAGAACATGTTCATAATGAAAAATGAGATCACTGAGGCAATCCATCTCTTGATAGCAGCATAACCATCATCAAATGCAGCATTTTGAAATCTCGAAAGAGGTTCACATGTCGAATCATATGATGTGACTGTTGTCCAAAACTATCCTTGCAGTTATAACTTCCTATATACTTAAAATATGAGGGCTATAAGTTCTTACGGTTTCTATATTATGCAATCATTACTACTCTTAGACTTCGATTGGTAGAAATTATTCACAGAGTACTGCATGGCATGCCATTGTTGATCAAAAGGTCAATTATTTTAAGTAATAGAAAAGTGATTAGAGTTACCTTTTCAGTGAGACTACTGAAGTCAACGCCAATTCGGCGTATGAGATCAAGCAGAAGTGTCCGTTGTCTTGCAGATGACTTTGTCCAACTCTCCTTAATATAAATAATTCCCAACATTTCTGATGATTAGTGTTTTGATTTTCAAATTCTAATTCCAGTTCTTTAAATTCAGGAAATGAAAAAAACCGTGGACAGCTACATATTGAAATAAAATTAATTGAATTAAAAAAAAAATAATATGAACTGAATTTATAAAATCTTTATAAATCAAAACACTCCAAGTAAAATTGAGAATCAAAAACCCTCACCTTCATTCGTTCAAATAAATGCTTCTGCAATGTGTTGTTCAATCCGTTAACTAGCTTAGCTATTAGATCATGAACATTTCGTTGGATGACGTCATGCTTCTCATGTTGTACATTCCACAGGATATCCAAATCATCAATTGCTATAGCATTTCTTTCTAGTAGCACTCGAAACACTCTCTCTAACCTGCAAATATCAATTTAGTAATAAGAAATTGTCTGCTTCTTCTTATTCATTCAAACATCATTAATTAACAGAATTATTACATAAAATTTGCCTACCTAAATCTTTTAGTGAAAGCTCATTTAAAATGAAGAAATGCAAAACCTTTCACAATATGACGGATGATGCAAATTATCGCGAACTAATATTTCGATAAGGTGTTGCTTCCTCAGCCATTCTGTTAAATCATTCATTGAAATTACTAATTCTTGCTGAAAGAATGATAAGAAAACATCATGAATACAAAGCAAAAATACTGGTTTCACTTTTTGCTTCAAATGTTATGATTTTATATTTCCCATACTTCTCTAAAGAATTACGTGTTAATTATGGAAATACTCTACTGAAACAGAGACAAGGATGATGAAAGAATGGTATAAAAATATAAAATGTCCGAAAAAGATATGCAATTGTCAAAGTTATTTCTGTCCAAACTTGGGAATGTTATGGTGATAGCACACCTGCCGAAATTCTGACGCCGCATTATGCAGAACCATATGTAATTCTTCCAAAGCTGCTATACGTCCAGCAAAAGGTGCTACTTGAAGTACTCTGAAATTTCTTCCCATTATTAACCTACTTCTTGAAGAGAAAGTAAAGACTTGAAATGCATTTCTCCCATTAAAATGATACCGTTTTTGTCTCTGAAATATACACAAATTCTTTTTTTTGTCTGAAATATACATAATGTCTCTGAAATACAGTTCGGTGCCTACGAGCCTCCTATATGTTTTTTTCTTTTTAGATTTCGATTTTTTCAATCGTTTTCGAGAATTCTTAATTTTTAGATTTTTGCATGCTGGAAATAGAATCGTAAACTAATTAATTTTTATGCAAGGAATTTAGGAACGATGTATTAAAAAATGAAAAAGCAATAATTTCTTAATTTTTTATACCGCAAAATGTATCGCAGTGAGAAAAACGGCATTTGTCGTCCCAGGTGGATCATCTCTGGATTAATCAACAACAGACTTTGTAATACTTTTGCTAATTCAACGTATGGTGATTCATTTAAATCACCTTTCACCGTTTCGCATTTCAATTCCTTATCGTCCATGTGTTCCAATCGTGCCACTGCTATTTGCTAAATTTTAGGTGTCAATATGCACGAAAGAACGATTAAAATATTCATTTCTCACAGCTGTTTACACGATCATCTGAATTAATTACTTCCATCCACAATCACAACTCCATGTCCAACTTTTACATTATGATAGAAATCATTTTAAAATCATGACGAAATAATGTCGACCAGTTTTTATGCTAGTTAGATGATAAGGAAGTCGTATTTAGCAATTTGACACTAAATATTTGCAAAAATGAATTTTCCTTTTCCCTCTAATTTTCCCCGAAATCGGAAAAGCTTAATTTGCTATGAAATATTTGATCATTCATTTTTTTATTACTGCTTAATATTTTTGAAACATCAAGCAACATAAACTATTACTCCACGCTTCTTATTCACCTAACCTTTCTCCGTTCCAGTTCATGTTCATTACTTTATTATGAAGATTACGTAGCGGGAAAAGCAACACTTACAATAGTGGGACCGAAAGTTTCTATAATGATTGATGGTTTTAACAGGAGTGAACAAGAAGCAAATGGTCGAAGCCAATCGATAAAATCAGTAATTTTTGTTGTTTCATTAACATTTCTCTCTAAGAAATTCTTCATCAATGTAAAGCCGCCAATCTTTCCGAAATATGTCAGTAAAAGCAAAAGCCATAATTGCAAAACTCTCTGAAACTCAAGACGCTTGGAAAATGATTAATGAAATAAAAAAGGAAAGAAACAAATAATAATGCGGGATAATGTTCGTATGGATAACAATAAAGGCTTTTTCAAGAGTATAACTTTTCCACAATGTTCAATTTTCACTTTTGCTGTGGACGACAGCAAAAAATAGCACCTTCAAAACAAGTATGCAACAATAGTCTTTGAAAAATGAAATACTGGAACGATGGGATTCAAACAAGTACAGTGAGAATATACTGCTGAGAAAGCAGAATACTCTAGGGATAAAAGAGAATAAGATCACCAACCACTAGCTGAAAAGAAAGCTTATCGCTAACAACATAAATTAGAATAAAGTTTGCCAACCTGATACACTTCTTCAACGGTATTAATCGAGGTGTAACGCATCAGTTCACTTGGATCAAATTCCATTTCCAAGAAATCCGCTTTACGTCCAAAATTTTGCATATGAAAACTGAAAATATTATGTGCATGACAATTACATTGGAGTGATCATTCTATTATAACAGTACGAAGAAAAATATCTCCATTCAATAATGCAAGTCCATATTACAAAAGAAAAAAAACCCCATCAACAACAGACGAAACAGGAAAAACAACACTGCAAAAAAAAAAAATTTTCAAAATTAACCTATCATTTCCAAATTTACAGGCAAAAAAATTATTAACATCAATTAGATTGTTTTTTCTGTCTTATCCTATTTCTTCTAACCTTGTTTTGCGTAAATTTTCGCCTTCATTTGCTTCTCCCAAAATTTGAAAACTATTTCTAAACTTGTTTTAAAAAAGCTGAAATAAGACAGGGTACTGGAATTTCTACTATTCTGTATTCTGTATTATAAAGGAATAAAATCGAAGAGTAGCTCATCAAAAGTGAATGGCAAAAAACTATAACATGTCATCAGATAAAAGCACGAAAAAGGAAAAGGAAACAAATAACATACTTCACAGAACTGAACAAAAAACTCGGCAGCTTTAAAGCATACCGACTATTGCTGGACATGACGTATTGCAGTATTTTCCAGTACGAATGATGAAAATCTTCTGCTACAAGTGTTTGCCGCATTTTTTCCGTGAACATTATGAGGAATCGTGCAACACTCAGCCAAATGAACCGCTGCAATCCAAATTTTCAAATCTTTAACACGAAAGAAAATTTATTCTCAGCCATTTCGTGCGTTAAACTATTTTCAATTCCTTAAGGGCTACGATCCTAAGATTTTTAAACAAACAAGGCACTCCCAATAAATACTAAATGAAAAAGGACCGCTTAATTTGCAAATCATGGTTGGATTATCCTAACATAATAATTTGGTTTTCATAAATAGATTGTTTTAATACACAAATATCCTCGAAATGCACTGAAATTGTGTACGGGTGATAGGAAGCGGTATACTTATTTCTATCTTAAAGTATTTATCTTGTTTACATTTCCCCTCTAAAGCATCTCTGCAATTCCATCTTTTTCCCACAGTCAATTATGATAACACTACGTAAAAACTTCTCCATAATTTAATTTCAAAAGATTCTCAAAACCAGATTCAAAACAAAACAAAAAAAAGTAAAGTTAAAATTCGGCACTAAACAAATATATATATAAAACTTAAATCCAGCTATAAAACTATGATTATGAAAAAAATCCGATTTATGAGAAATTACATGGATTTCGATCTTCCAGTCTTTCATCGCCTCATCATTCATCAACTTATCGAAAGCAACTTCTAGTCCCTTTTCGAGAAAACCTTCGAAGAATTTCGACGTCCTATCAGTACCTGCAATGTTGCTAAATGTCAATCACTTCTATCCCTAGCACAGCTTCTCAGTATCAAGTATGTTCCTGATATTATGACAATAACGTTTAACAGAATTAAATTCCAGTACTTCACAATTAACTTCATATTTTTCAGTTTCATTATCAACAAATATGCAAGCATCGATCAACATAGTTGCTTATCTGTTGCCTCCTTCTTGAAAAGCAAGAGTTGATTGAATACAGTTGGTATTTAGTTCAAATATGCACGTTTTATCTTCCTCCTTTCATTTCCAAAATCAAGGACACGGTTTTAGTTTTAAAATTATGGTGAAAAACTTTGTCACTGACTTAGCATCAGTATTTAATACCAAAGTGAATACCTCGTTTTATCAGCACAATTGCAACTTCCATCAGTCCTTCTAGCTCTTGATTCGGTAAGACTGGTACCACCCACCTGTAAAACAAACCAAGACTAAGCAGATGAAAAACGTAAACAATGTATGAATTTCCAAAACTTGTCCTTGATTTTGGAAAATCGAAAAAATTTAATTATTTAATCCTTTAATTGTGTTTAATTGTGTAGCAACCTCATCCCACAATTCATCATTCTCGAATATTTGCTTTTTTTCCTAATGTTTCCTATTAATTACAATTCTTCTCGATCCCAACGTCTTTGCCTTTCCTTTATTTCCGGAAGATTTTATATTAAAATTAAAATCTCAATCACTTTATAAAAGAAAACAACCTTGCACGATGTAATTGATCAAATAAACGAGTCAACATCCCGGATGGTAATTCAGTGAAATCCTCCCATTCTTTTGGTCTCTCACTTGCAACTGCATTTAACTCGGCATGTGCTGATGGTGATGTTTTAATATCAAATGTATTTGGCTGTTGCAAAGGATCACACATATTTGAAGATGACGACCCGATAGTGGATGCTGGAGCCGAGCTTGACATTGCTCTACCAGCTGGACTTTCTGAAATGTTGAGATGAATCTCATGCTCTTATTCCACCGTTATTTTTTCTTAATTCTATTACTGTGCCCTCAGTTGCAGTTCTGCATAGGCAACGTTTCCATCCCTTTTAAGTAGCAGTGCTACCATTTTCCCAGGTTGGGGTGATGCGTCTGCAACTTATCTTTTCTTTCCTAAATTCATACTAGTAGTATCCTGCAGCACATTGCAACTATTAAACAAATGGTAGTAGCCAATTCGATCTCACTTAATCGTTAATTAGGAATCAATTGAAAATTGAAAAGAAACGGAAGGTTTCTTTCCTGTAAATTAACAATTATCAAGAAGAAAAAAATCAGGTTGTGAGATCTGGAAAAATAATTCAAACAGGAATATTGATTCGATCATGAGATTTGCAATGTTGAATATTTGAAAGAATTAAAGTAAACTGAGGAACAGAATAAAAATAACCATAAAGTACACGACTTTTGGGAAGGTATGAATTAGCAATTGAAGAACGCCAAAAAAGTTTAGTACAAAACAGTAACAGGGAGGGCTCATTACCTGCAATCTTTAGGAGGAGACTACAGTTAGAATTCGTGGGAATAAAGAATAATGTAGAACGCTACATAATATTTTTGCTCTACAAATAAGCACTCTGGAATATTCCATATATTCCCATTACTAGAAATGAGATACAAAAAGGGAAACAAATCGAGTTTGCTCACAGCATATTATTTAGGCAGTATATTTCTAAACAAATTAATATTTCCTTAGTTGATCAGTTAAAAGTTGTTCACTATCATTAAGTATTGATGTTGTATAATGTATTACACATGATTGGATGACTTCAATTAAATAAAGTAATCATGATTTGATGTACAAATAGGATTGCTTCTCACTAACTGAATAAGATATGGGCAATAATCCTACAGAAAATATACTTGAAACAATCTATTTTCAGTTTGTAATAATATTTCTGGAAGCTGCATACATGTATTTATCCAGAAATTCCACTCCTTATGTGCTTTGTTTAGAATGCATTAAAACTCGACTTAATAAATCAGTAAATGTGCAAACATACTGTGAAAAATTGATGGCAGTAGTACTTCTGGAACATTTGACAATTCAAGATTTTCTTGGAAATAATCCACATTTTGCCGTTTCGATGGTGTCGACGGATACGGTGTCTGCCCGTCATCTTCATCCAAATCAAATTTACTTTGTGGACTTTCCACACTTTCTACCACATCTTCTAGCTCACTTTTGGAACTCATCGATTCAGCAAAACCATCTACTGCATTTTCTGCAGGTGCAACCACACCGATTGCATTTATCTTCGCTTTTCGGCCAGTTAGAGTGCGCATCACTCCAACCACAGCAGCAGAGCCCGCCATGTCATACTTCATTGACTCCATATCACGCGAAGGTTTGGACGATACTCCACCACTATCAAACGTTATACCCGATTTAGCAAAAGCAGGACTCACTGATGTTCGAATCTGCAATTTCTTTTTTGTTTTTACTAACAGGTTTTTGATATCCCTTATTCACTATAATTAGCGGGGCCTCCAACCTCTGATTACTCGTTCATTCGATGAGTGACTTCTTTTGTCTGATCGCCCTGGAAGCGGCCACAAATAGTTTTTAAGAAGCGTACGATACTTGCCGTTAAATTTCCGTGGACATAATTAACATAATAACCAGATTGCGTGAATTAAGAAATACTCTTCGCTAGTCTATGTAAACATTTGTACTTTGGCCAGAAACCTCAGAAATTATATTCTAATACTAACATAATTTTTTCTTTTTTTTTGGCTTTTTCATGTTTCAGTGATGATACAAACTAGAAACTAAATTGCCACTTAAACAAACGACGCCCTAAATCTCAAGCAAAAATATTAATGAAATAAAATAAGTTCAAATTGGACAAGTTTCAAAGAACATGTAAGGGATGAATTATCTGACTTATTACCCAACATGATTCCATTAACCTCACATTCAAAAAAATACGCTAAACAGATCAAAAAATGATGCTAGCCTATTAATTCCAGATAAAAAAAATTGCAAAAATAAGTGAAACATGAAATACAGATCTTCCAGGATAGAAAAAAGAAATTTAGGGTTGCAGTAAAGAATAATTAATGTATTGTTAGAAAATATAAAACTACCAGTAAAGGTGAGTCATTCTCCTCATCTCGTATCGGCATTTCATCAAAATGCATCCACCAATCTCCATTTTCATCTTCCGATTTTGTCGGCAAAGTATCACTACAAAAACAAATCATTCAGAAAATTTGATAGCATGATCTATACGCATAACTTCACAAAAGACTTGTAATGTGAAGACACCGAGTGGGTATCTGTCTTCATCCCATTGTAGAAATGTGTATTACCTGGCGCTCTAACCTCACCTTCATCTCTAAAGAAATCCAGTACTTTAATCAGTAAATGTCTGTTTTGACTATCATCAGTAACGACAAAAAGTATTTGGGTGGCTCTGCGAAGGTGAGTTCTTACAATACCCATTCGGAGTTTCAATTAGTGGAACAGATAACATATACTTACTTATTATGCAAGTTATTATATTTCCAACAAACCCTCGCTTAATATTACTTTGTTATGAATCTGATCACATAAATTTCCTGAAATGAACTACAAAAAAATTCAGAAATGAAGGAAAAGTTCAACTTTTTGCATCGACTGTATGTCTGAATTGCGTCATTCAATTCGCCAGAATTAAAATCAGTGGGTACTGAAGCGTCAACCGGGCTTGAATGTGGCGATGATGACGGTGCAGAACAATGTGAATCATTGACAAGAAAAGCTGAAAAAGGAATAAGATATCACATCTCATTATTGTGCTGAGCTGCTGTAAAACGTTACTTTATATATATCTTCAATAAACGTCATGTTAATTCCCACTCTAATGATTTAATATAATTCCCAATTTTCATTGTTTATCCCACGTATGTAGCAACTATGTATCCATCCCTATGATTTTTTAATTTGAAACAATGGATGCTTCCAAAAAATAACTAAATAGCAAGTTCAGCATTCGATAGTTAGATTGGTTCTCTCTGTCTTTGTCGCAATATTTTCTGTTTGTTGAAATTTACTAAATCGCATCTTCAAGTATGATTAAAAGTTACTATTCGATCACGATCGAATAAGTGAACATAGAAAAACAAATTCGTAAGAAGAAATGCATACCACGTTTTGCAGCATATCGTCTTTTCTTGTTGTTATCGGAATCTGATTTCAGTTCTATCGAATCATCATTCCGCATTTGTTGATCATTCTGATCATCCATAACAATGCTATGTGCGTTAAATAACGTAAAATATGTATATAAATATATATATATATATATTTATGTATATATATATATGTTTATATATGTACAGTGTTTATATATGTAACCCTTCACGATTTCCGTACAAACGTCTAATTTTCGTCGTTGAAACCAAAACCAATCCTTTCCAACATATGTTCGAATCCTTAAGTAAAGTCATAAAATATCAAGGCTATTCAAAATCAGTTTTCACATACCAATGTACTGAACTGCCGGAAGTCAACTACAGAAATAGCGATCATAAACTATCACATTCGAGATCTGATTATAATCGGTAACATTGCGACAACGGCAGTGAAATCGTGACTGAGTACAAGGAAACCATTTCTACTGTTATGATCATGGAAAGTAACAGTGATTATTAAATAGGGTAGCTATGGGAATATGATAACTAAAAGATGAAGATTATGAAGGAGAAATGATGACTACTGGAAATTTTTCATGTCATGATTATAGGCATGAATACATAAGAAAATCCCGTCTTTAACTATGCTGACGAAAGTAATGTAACAAAAGAAAATTAGAATTTAGTTACACAATTACTATTACGATTTAACTATGATTAGTGGCACAATAATCATAATTTGGTTAAAACTGAACCAAATTCAACGATTCTGTAAAAGAAATAAATTTAAATAGGACAATAATACATATATTTCAGTGATCACAAAGATGCAGAACTTTAATTAAGAAAAAATAATGGTAAATAAGATAGCAAAACATAATTTATGGTCATCTCATCGTTATTACTTAATCAGAAATTAACGTTAAGTTCGTCCTTGCTCAAACGAAATTTATTATAAATACATTCGAAATTAAATACTAAGTCTCAAGATTAAGCAATGTTGAAAATTCAGATATATATATATATATATCCGGAAGGAAAAGAGAGGAGAACTTGCAAAGTTATTAGTAATACTGAAGTGATACAGAGTTAGTTCATAGGGCAATAAAATTCCTTTCAATCATATATAATTTTTAATCAATCTACGATGAAAAATCACGGGTTCATCTGTGTTATCGATTTACAGAAGTCATATTCCAGTGTACTTTAAAACAAATAGCACGTGTACACCGTCTGAACGTCTAAATGATCCTTCACATAGACAAAATCCTTCTCTGCGCAAATATTTAAAGCCCGAAAGGCAAAGTCACGTACGAACATCAACAACGCACTCTCACGCCCTCCCACACTCAGCCGGCAAAAAAGTTTAGATGGACAGTAATTCCGTCTTGGACACAGATCAAAAGGTGCAGCGCAATTGTCTCTATAATGTGTTGTTAGTCGGAGATTCTCGCGATAAAATAAGTTGCAATGGCTCGAATCATTTCACTGGAAATTTCCACAGCAGCATGCGTAGAGTGGAATGCACGTAACTTGAGAAACGTAAGTGATATAAGATACGTGAAACGCTTCTATTGTTTATCGTATGATACGGTCACGTAGCCTGATTTATTTGACGTCACATAATCTGACGTATGCTAGCTCAGCTTAATGTATCATTTCGCAGGATATATTGTTATGATAGATGAGATTTACCAATAATTGTAGCATTCTGTGGATTATTTTTTATCTCAACAATAATATATTATGATAATATATCAACCTTCTATCATGGTGCATTCTGTTTTTTTCCGGATTTTCTTGTATTTTCCGGATTATGCGAATGATTTATCGGTCTTCTCGAATAAACTTTTCTCATTCCTTTACATATGATAGTTCTGCATATCAGTATAGAGTCATCATCATAAAGCATAGGGTAACATCATTATTTTCTCGTAACAATCCATGGAAATATTGAATTCTATCATTGATATCTTCCTGTTTCATATCAAATGTGTAACTATGAGATCAAAAATTCTTTTTTAAGAAGAAATTTAATCATAAAACAATAAGCATCAATTAATAAGCTATTATCATATTTGTATAAATGATAAACTGTTAAATAATAAGCTGTTATCACAACTGATTATTAATCCTTTATTTGCCCATATTTGTAAGAATGAATGAATTAGAATCAACGGTACCCTGATTCATCGCATAATGCTCACCTTTACGTGCCCGTCTTTCAGAACGAATCCTAAAATTTTTTTCTCATTCTTTTAATTTTCCAAAATTTCACATTTCATTAATTAAAAAATAAAGCTATTTTTAATTAACTTCCACTGACTTCTTTGATATGATGTAAAAAAGTGAAACATTGCAAATCATATGACAAATAAAAAAGAAAAAAGAAATTGTAAAGAATAACTGATAGATTATTAACCCAAAAATTCCAAATCAATCGCATCATTTCTACAATGAAATTGGATTATTGAAATTTTCACTTTTGATTTGTTTTAATCAAATTCACCTATATGCCATGAAAACTAAATGTGAGGAAAAAAAACAAGTATTGCATAAATTCTGTAATTAAGTTACAAAATAACGAATTTTTTTTTTTTTATTTGAAATTAACAAACAAACCTTGTATAATTAGCACTCATACACATTAGAAAATATACTAATCCTGCAAGAGTAAGAAAACAAAATGATAAAGCACCAATAAATGGCCAAATTTGATTATTCTCCGCCGCGCATAACGTTTCCTTTTTATCTTTGCAAAATTTCAAATCCACTTTCTGTAATTAAACTAAGTTTTTCCTTTCTTTTTTTTTTCAAAAAAAAAAAATCGATTCAATCATACTTTACTTTCTGAACTAATTAATTGATGCTATCAATTAATATTGTTAAAATGTCAGCATAATGAGCTGAGTTGTTTTCCCTCATATTAATTAATCCTAATATTTTATCAAATATATTGAAAGATGTGAAAAAATAAGATGACGAAAACTTGTAATGAATGTAAAATCTTCTTACATATATTATAAATGATGTATTGTTTAAAAATTTTTAGCAGTACGGCAATTTAAAAAATTTCAAAAAAATTGAAATAATAAGTATGCATACCTTACTGCTAATCTGATTAATAATAGCAGGTAGTAAAACGGTAAAATCAAAGCACTGATTATCAACCATATTACAAAATGAGTATATAGTGGTAATAAATAAAATGTAAAATGACGTAAATACGGCATTAATTGATATAATTGCGCACCAGAATATTACTACAAATATTATATATATATATTTTAAAAAATTATTTAATTATTATAATCCCATAATTATTACTTAATGTCTTATTAAAATTCTCCTTTATGTATAATTTTATGCGTGATAAGACTGTAATATCTACAAAATATTTTCGTATAATTACGATTATTAGAAATACATTTCCAAAAAAAAGAAAAAAAAAGAATTAATTATCAATTAACAATGAATACAAAAGAAAAATCAAACCATTTAAATTTAAATGATCTAAATTAAATGATATCAGAAAGAAATTCACCTAAAGCACTAAGTACCAATGATAATAAGCCAAGAATACACGGCGATGTGCTGATTCGAATAAGAAATGATCGTTCATCAGGTATATCTGCTTTCATGTGAAAACGAACTGATACTGAAATTAAAAATTTTTTATTTTTCATCCTCTATTCTTTATTATGCTTAACAATAGGGAATTACTTTTATTTTTGAATTTTTTGAAAAAAATATTTTTTCAATTTCATACTGTTGGTAATTTCATACAATCGATAATAATTTGTATTAAGTTAATTAAGCTAAATTTTGCAGAAGTTTTTTTGATCTTTTTTTTTAAATTTTTAAAACTTGTTAGTTTCTATATGCTTTCCATTTTTTTTTTCTTTTTGCAAACAATTTACTACATTTGGTTAATTATTGTAGATGAAACTTTTTCCTCAGAAGAAAACCGCCTTTTTTATTAAAAAAAAATTGTCGCGAAACTCGAAATAAGTCTTGCGAACCTCCAAATAATGTACAAATTATATCAAACAAAATTGTATTACTCCCATAAAACTAAAGATTGTCTTATTTCAGATAGGAAACCATTTATCTTTTATATTGATAGCTCTTTGTCAGGGTGATATCTCTCTTTCTGCATGTCAACTGCTTATACTTTTTTTATGTATACTATTGGCTATATGGAAAGGTCAGAGGTCGCTTGTATTCAACAGTGTATAGTTTTGCCAAGAAAAAATCCATCGTTCCCCTTTTTTATATTTTTTTATTGATTGTATTTTTCATCTCATATTCGTAGGCAAAAAAAAAAATCACGAACTTATAAGCATATTCGCGGTGTTAATTCATTTGTATTGTGGTTACTAGAGAATAGTAGGATTTGAATTATCTTCAATTTTCTTAAAATTTATGATTTCATATAAATTATCAGAACTACTAATATACATTAGTAATAGCATATTTGATGACAAAATAGCAATTATCCAAAATTTTTACAATAATCAATTAAATATTATCAAAATTGTTCATTCGATAACATTTCTAGCATAAAAAGTTGTAAAGAAAAGGAAATGAAATATAGTAAAATGTTGAAATCATTGATAATTCAATGATTTTGATAATTCAATGCTTCAAACAATTTCTAAAAGAGAAAAAAAAAATGAAAAAGTCGACAAATGGTTGAATACTTTATAATTAATTATCAAAAAGTTATCTACATTAATCATCAAAAAAATTAATTACCAAAAAGTTCATTAATTAGCAAAAAAAAAAAGTCATCAAAAAGTGTTATCTTTTTCCGTATTAACGTAGTAGTCTTAGTCAAACAATTTTTTATTAACCTCTGTGACATACGACAAAAAGATAAATGGATTATATTGGATAATCAATATGGAAAAGATTATCATTATCCAGTTTAACCGAATATGATGCATTAAAATGTGTCACAAATTTGAAATTATTTGAAACCACTGAAAGGTCAATGCCGTCATTATTTCAGATAAATTCTAACTTTCTCACACTTAACGAAAGTAATTACATTATAATTTATAGTTGTGGGAAAATTGTAATGCGCAATTTAATATTGGCCAAAGGAAAAAGCATAATTCTTTATGATAATTTAAGCATTAGATTACAAAATTTCGTTACAACTATTATATTCCATTTAATTTCTATTAAATTTAGTTTCAATTTCTTCTTCAGTTATTTTACCTCTTCTTTTTACTTTATCAACCAATAAAATGATAAAAAAAAAAAAGTTCTTTTAAGAATTTTGCTAAATTTTCAAATAATATTTCTTGCATGATTATCAAAATAAAGATAAATTTGATCGAAAAAAAAACAGAAAGAAAAGGAATGATGAAATAATTGAATTTTAATCTTCTTTTAATCAAAAAAAGGAAAAACAAAATGATTGATTATAATTATTTTCATCAATAAAAGTGTGCTTATGATTAATTATATAATTAAAATTTCATAAGTTTATTGTCACTCTTTCTTCTGCATCTATTAGACAAATTTTTTCAAATTTATTAATGAAATTAATTACCGGTTGTAGCGGCTGCTCCAACAAATAGGAAACCAATAACTGCAATGATAAGAAGCAGTGTAGTAGCAATAAGAAGCCATCGAAATTTCGAAAATGTACCCACCGGTACTAATACATTAAGCTATAAAATAATTTTGACATATTCATTAATGAATGTTGTAAATATTTCATCCAATTTATTCACATATATTTTAGATTGAGAAGAAATTTTAAGTTATATAATTCAGATTATAAGCCATTTCACAAAGTTTAAATTAAAAATACATCTTATGTTAGGGTTATACAACTGAAAATCAAATCTTTCTTATTTGACAAACAGGTTGACCTAAATTATACCACAGATTTTAACCTTTTTACATATTTTAAATTAAAAATAAATTCTATCTTAGGTTATATAAATTGAATTTTTAACTTGTTTACACATTTCAATTTAGAAGTAGATTGAAAACTCAGGCCGTGTCTTAGGTTATTTATTTTAAATTCAATATCTGTTTGCATAGTTCAATTTAAAATTCAATCTTTCTCCAGGTTATTTATCTTATAAACTAACTTGTTTATATTAATGTCACTCTCCTTTAGTCATATTTTAATGTATGCATATAATGGAGATCGTTTATTTTTGACAGATGGAAAAAGCATCGGCTATTTATCAATTAATAGGAAAAGTAAATGCTAGCAAAAATTAATAAATATTTAAAATGTTCAGTTATTTATTTCATTCAGATCAACTGTAGGAAATCATGAATTGTAAATTAAAGATGAAAAATATAGGAAAAAAATTTTAGAAGATAATACATTACAATCAAATTTTAATTCCTACCGCTTAAATTAATTTAAAAAATATATGTATTTGGTCTAATCAATGGTATTAATTGAAAAACTGAAATTAAAAATCTGAATTTTGATAAACTTATTAAATCACTTAAAAATTTACTTGTTTTAATTTGAAAAAAATAAAAAACTGTTAAAATTAAATAAAAAAAGAATTTAATAAAAAAGGATAGTAATTTTTCAATTTTTAGAAAGAAGAAAATGAAAACCTGTTCAAAAAATCCTTGTAATGCACCATCAAAAAGGGTAATAAACATGATAGAGCCAGTAAGAGAAATGATAAGCGCAAAGAGTGAAGCCCATGGGACGTAGTGAAAATATTTCACACACATATTATGATGATTTCATTTCCTAAAATTCAATAAATCAATATTTCACTTCAAGTATTTTCAGAAATATTCGCACAAACTTAATGTTATATTTGAGTTAATTAATCATTTATCACACTTATCACACATTACTTAGTCGTATTATCACTGAAAGTTGATAATATTTGATTGAAATGAAAAAATTAATTTTTAGTTTCATTATATTAAAATTACATCCAATTTTCAATCATTTCATAATGGAAATGAATAGCAAAGACGAAATTGATGCATAAGCATTGTATTAAATATAAATTACAATCATTTTGCATTAAAAAAAAAAAACAATAAAAACCTGAAATTACGATTGAATATAAAATGCTGACGTGATATCAACGTATAAACCTTAAGTTAATACACGTGAAAATTTTAAATATTCTACTGCAATAAAGTGTAATTACCGGAAATTATTTTTAACCATCTTCAACGATTTCATATGAATAATTCAAATAATGTAGTTACTGCCTTTTTGGATCAAATTTTTTATCCCTTCCAAATCTTAAAGTTTTTTAATATGCGCGAATATTTAAAGGTAATCAATCAATTAGATATTTAAATATAATTACATAATAAAAGGAAAAAATAGAGAAATAAACTTTCACTTGCAAAGTTGCAATTTAATTAATGACTAAAACAAAATTTCATTTATTTCCAATATGTAATTTTTTTTCATAAAGTTTGGAAAATATTGAACAAATCATAAAATAATTATTACTAAGATCTAATCTATTATTAATTTAATATATATTATAAATTCTTTCGTGTAATTGTGCTTGTATATAGTAGTAATTATTACATACCAAACTATCAGATGAAAAATTAATACATTTTAATGAAGCCAATAGAAAAATTATATCTAATTTAATTAAATGATATACAGTCATATATAACCAAAATTACTAAATTCAAATATTCTTTTTTTTGCCATTTTTGCTGGCTTATTTTTTTCTTTGGTCAACCACACAATACATTCATTCTGGGATTTATATATTTGAAAGTAATGAAAAAAAAAAAAATAGTTTAAAAAAGAGAGAAAAATGAGACGAAGTAAAATGAATTCATTTTTGAAATTTATTCCCCAATGAATAATTTTCTTGTTTCTGCATCAGTAATGTTAGAAATAATTTGTCGAAAAGTAGATAATAAATTGAAATGATTGACAGTACTTAGTAATGAAATTATCATACAAGTGACTTAAATGACAATAATTGTATCCAGTAATTAAATTATCATAAGAATGATTTAAATGATAATCATTTTCGTGAACGAATTCAACAGACAAACGCGAAACAACCGGTTTTATGTTTTCCCGAAAGAATAATAAATTCATTGAGATGAATTTAACCATTAGCAAATGAAAAAAAAAATGTTGAAATGGTGGAAAATGATGTATAAAAAGGAGAAAAAGTCAATGAGGAAAGAAAAATTAATCAGTTTTCCTTGAGAACATATTAATTAATTAAGCATTTGCTCATTAGTTTCCCGAATTATTCCGGATTATTCACCAATACTATTCAAATTTTATATCGATTAAAATTTCCGATTTTCTCAATCTTTTAATTTTCAATCTTTTATTTTCGTTTCTCAAATTTATTTTTTTTTTTACTTTCCTTTACAAGAAATTATTATTATATCGGTTAAAATTTCCGATTACATTCTCAATCTTTTATTTTTTACTTTTCTTACAAGAAATTATTATATCACTGTGTTTAGTAGCAATGAATATAACAGAAATTATGAAAATTTTGAAAATTTTTCTCTCTTTTTCTTTTGTTTCAAACTTCGATGAAAATGCGATAAAAGTTTTCGGAAAAGAAATAGAAAAGTAATGGAGGAGAAAAGAGGAAAAAACTGGGACAATTTTAATACATATGATTTTGTACATTTAAATATTACTGTATAAACCTGTATTATTAATTTAATGTAAAATAACTATAATTTATAATTAACAATTAAGTCGAAAATTTTAAACTATAATAACTTTCGTTAATTTATGCGAAAAAAAAAACTTTCATCTAATTAAAATTAAAGAGGAAAAAGAAGAAAAATGATTCTAAATTATTTGTTTAGAAAAAATGATATGAGCAAAAATTAATTTCAACAATTAACATAACTATTATACTAATAGCAAAAAAAAAATTTATAAATACGAGAAAAAAAGTTTTACATTCAAATATTTTTAAATTAAAAATGGAGAAAAAAATATCACAAGAAGTCTTTTTCCTTTACTTTTGCATAAAATTCAAGTAATGGCACGTAAATAATAAAATTAGCTTTGTTCATAGAGAATTGTAAGAATTTTGAGATTGTTGTTGTCAAAGTTGGGTGAAGGCGAGGAAAGATTTGATGCAAAAGATGAGAGAGGCGGGAAATGATAGTATTAGCGGGTAAGGGGCGGGCAAATATATGTACTGAAGTATTAACGGGTAAGAGATGGGTGAACAAGTGGAAAGCAAAGAGAAGAGGTCGACATTTGAAGTATATTAAATGCAAAGTAAGGGATAATGAATGACAACAATATGAGAGGGATTAAATCGATAATGTAACTGGGAGAAGGTTGAATATGAAAAAATTTATTGACTAAAATTTTTAATGAATTATAAAAGAAATAATAATGAACGATTAATTTCTCTTTCATTTGCATTTTTCTCCCTCTCTCTCTCTCCCTTTGTCCCTCTCCCTTTCTGTTTCTTTTTCCCCTTTTTCTTGTCTTTCTTTCTTCATAAATTGTAATTTTATAATGAAGAAAATGCATTGTTCATTCCTGTTTTTTGCTAATTTTCACAAAAAAAAGAAAAACAAATATTTCGCTTTTCTCATTATTTGTTCATTGTAAAATTTTACTAATAATTTTAATTAATAAAAAATATTTTCTAAATTTTCATTTTTTTAAAGTAATATTTGTGATTAGAATGAATAAAATTGGAATAAAGAAAGGGAGTGTGTGTGTGAGAGAGAGAGAGAGGGAGGGGGAGAAAGAAAAAATCATTCTAATATGATTTATTGCTTTTTTTGAAATATTTATAAAAAATTTGAATAATCGATGCACATCTGCAAGCAAATAATTAAAAAAAGTTATTTTTTTAAAAAGAAAAATATCATAATTATAAGTTTAACGAACATCGAATTTTATAGCGAAATGAAAAATTTGAATGTTATGAAATTTTAGGAATATCACTATTTTGCCAGATGCATGCAAATTCTACAGACAGTAAAAATTAAACAGCATTTAATCTTTAATCGATTAAAATTAAATTTTGATAACCATTGCGTTTAAAGTTAGTTAATAATAGATTATTGACTGGCATTAAACTGTTAGCTAACATTAGGCTATTTTGATATATTTTTAAATATTGTTCGAATAAATTTTAAAGAAAAGTTTTATTTATAAAAAAGATACAATTAAATGAAACGACAGTAACACAAAATAATAAAACACAAAAAATGATTAAAATTAAAAAAAAAAATTAAGAAAATTTTAACAAATCTGATTTGAAGCAAGAAAAGAATAAAGCAAAAAATTTTCTTTTAGTTTACAGAAAGTTAAAAAGTAATTTCTATCAAATAATCAAACAATAAATAAGAAAGAATGCTTTTAGTTCAACAATTTATTTTGTAATTAAAATTCCCGGTAATTTCATCCTGTATGAACAGATCTGTCTTCTTATTGTTTTTTTTTTTTTATTTTAAATTAAAAGCATTTCATTTTAAAAATTTCTTGCAAATATTTTTTTCTGGCTGATGACTGTCCCACCAATATTTCTAGCGGATGACAATTATTCATCACTCTAAAAAAGTTTTGATATCTTTTTGACCTGAAAATTAAATTTCCTGTTTCCTGTTTCCGTTAAAAAAAAAGCTAAAATACATTTTTTTAAAAAAGAATGGTTTATTTATGTGCATCGTCATATAAATAATGCTTAATAAACTGTACAAACTTTGCTAACAGATCACTTCGACAGATTGGTAAATATTTTCCTGAAAATTTCTTTATTACTATTACTATTATTATTGTTATTATTATTATTACTGTTATTGTTATTATTATCATTATTATTAAATATACAATTAAATATGATCTCATTTTTTTTGCGTGTAACGGGAAAAATCTGATTCATTCCGAAATCAAAAATGAGCTAATTTAATTTCATCTCTTCTCTTTTCTTTTGTAGAATTGATTGCAACATATCATTTGGATGACTATCGCCTGCTAACCTTAATTTAATACCTATATTTAAGTCCAATTAATAGCATCAAATAGTATCAAATCAATAATATCAAACATTAATTTATATTGTAATATTTTAAGCAATAAGAAGTTTCGGAAAAAAAAATTTTACTATCAATCATTATAATAGTAGACTTGGTGCTGAAAAAAAAAAAAACGAAGTGAATTTGAAATTTTCGAAAATGAAAAAATTGGAAAGTGAACAACTCGTTTCTTGCTCTCACTAAAATGTATTCATTTGTTAATTGGATTACATACAATTAGTATAACAGTAATTATAAAATTGAAAATTTGTCGAACAGTAAATGAAAAATATGAAAAAGAAAATCAATAATTGGATGAAATATTGAAAATAATTTAAGAGATACCGTAAAAATTTTTCTTTTTATGCTTGCAAAGTAAAATTTCTCATTTAAGTATGCAAATTATACATATTTTAATAATGTTATAAATGAAATTCCAGGAAAAATGAAAATTTTCTAATTTAATTGCAAATCAGATAACAGTGAAATATTCTCCGTTAAATTTTGCTTTTTTTTTTGTTTAATCAAAACTATAATGCATATATACAAGGATAAAGCATTTATCTTTATGACAAATTTTATTCAAGTTCAAAAATATTAGGTGAAAAAATTCTTAAACAATTTTGTTTTTTTTTTAAACTAAAATTAATGAAAAGGTATTATTGACACTGGCCAAAAATTGTCAAAAAAGAAAGTAAATTTTGCAAACATTCAGTTTTTTCTTCCTTTTTTTTTTTTTTTTTAAAGCAAAGACAATTTTTAACAGAATGAAAATGAATGAACCTAAAATGCCGTAAAAAATGACGTAAAAAAATTACGTTTTAAAAATTGCTTTTTAGAATTACTTTCTAAAAAGCTAACTTTTGTTTCGGTTATTAAAAGGCTGATAATAATTTTAAGTTAATAATTAAGTGTATTTTAGACCGATACGTTAAAACAATATTTTATTTTTATAAATAATTTTAGCATTTCTTTAATCTTGTTTTTACACTTTTCAATTTTGGTAATTATTTCAACTTATTTCATTTTTGAATGTCAGACTGACCTATACAGTATAGTTATGGGTAAAATGTTGAAGAATTTGATAAGAAAGTGCAAATGATAGATTACATATGTATGTATAATTAAATAAGGCTAAAGAAGTTCAAATATTTTTTTTTTGCTAGCTAAAATTATAATTTTTTACTCAATAATTCTTTCATGCATTATTTAATAACTACAGTAAAATATTTGATATTACACAATGGAAAACGCAATTACATGAAAATTTACGAATTATCCTTCATTATTAGGGAATCATAAATCTTTATTGACATTATTCGGTTAATTAATCGACTAATTAATCGATGGAAAAGAAAAAAATAAAAACAATTTAATTCGAAGACAAGAAGAAAAACGATCAACACTTTTTGAAATATTTTTGTTTATGCTTGGAAACAATTTGAAAAAATTGTTTTAATTAAAGTAAAAGCATAACAAATAAAGCAGTTAGGGAGAGTATAATGAATGTAAAATTAATGTGTAGTTAAATGAGAGCATAATAAATAGACAGGAAAATAAGTAAATGTATATAACAAATAAACTATGTGGTTAGCTAGTAAACAATGAAATAGTAAACAAATGATAGAATAACACATAAACAAATAAATAAAATATGTATTAAATGCAGAAAAGTTTGAAAAGAATGAGTGAAAAAGATAAAATATCGATGGATTACAATAATTGAATTGCTGCAAAATAATTTAAAAGAAGGATGGAAAAGTGTAAAATAGCTGAAATGCATCTTCACTCATTGCCAACAACAATAATAAAACTATGCATTTATTCACTCATTCATTCATTCTACCCAATAATAGTTATTTTAATTTAAAATGAAATAGTAAGTAAACAATTGCATAGTAAGTAAACAATTAGACAGTAAATGAATGCTTGGCAAATAAACAGTTAACCAACAGATGGATAAATGGTTGCAGGTATAAATCAAGCAACTAATGAATAAATGAATGCTTGGTCAATAAGCGGTTAAGTAATTCTGGGATTATTTTATTTACAATTTTTACTTCCCATTATAAATTAATTATTTTATATCATAAAAGTCAAGTCATTCCTTTATCAAATTAATAATTGACTAATTAAATCGAATTACAAATTATTCTCGCAATTTAGCTTGTAAATATCAATATGAAAAAAAGAAGTTGCTGAAATATATGTATATTTGAGTTACCTATACTGAAAACAAAAACAAAAAAAAAAAGAATAAAAGGAATGATTGACGCACAAAACGTTTAGCAGTTATAAATAATGCGCATTATTTTCATACGTTTAACTAAATATTAAATCAAAGTACAAAGCTTTTAACATTTAAAACTTTATATCATCTTGCATACATTTCATAAAATTAATTACGCAAAAATGAATTATACTTGATCCATTTGAGTTGGAATAAATTAAAACAAATCAATGCATTAATTAATTTAGTATGAAACGAATACATTTATTTGTAACTCTAATAATTACATATATACAATACAAAAATATATTACGATATGAACTTTTAAACATGCAATTTACGATTCAGCAATAATTTCATTTTATTTGTTAGAGTAATAAAATGGCATAGAAAATATCGTCCTTGACCAATGTATGATGAATGTAAATGGGAATATGATAATAAGGCAGTTGGCCTTGTAACATTCATTATAATAATATTTATTATAATATCAATATTTATTATAAGAATTATAATATTAATATTTCTTATAATAATATCTAATATTTATTTATTATAATATTTACTTAATTTTAGTAAATTTAATCATGCGTACTATGTATGTAAAAATGACATTTATTAGAGATATGTATGGTTTTTTGATGAGCGATCATTCGTTTAATATGTGTAACAAATATAAGAAATATGGATAAACCGTATATTATCTAATACATAATAATACAATATTTAAATACATGAATAAATTGGAAATCATAATTGTAGTAATATTATCGATTCGAATAACAAAAAAAGTTTTTTGTAAATATTTTAATTTCGAGTTGAAAAAATTTAGCAGCTTATGAAATTTTAAAATACAACGTATTAATTCAATGTATTAACGTATTAATGTATTAATTCGTTTTACCATTTTAAAATAAAATATTAATGTTCTATTAAGTACTGCTGTTTGTTTAATGAATTAATCTTAATTGTTAATATTAAATCATTAAAATTCAAAATTATGCATCGCTAAGAAATGATCGAATGATAAATATTACATTTAACAAGTCCATCGATAACTGTGTATGTTTTTGAAGCATGTGATTTGCTAAATTATTGCATCAAATTCAATATTTAATTTAATAAATTATAATTTTTGTCAGAAAATTTTTTTTTTCTTGAAAATTTATGATTAGAGAATGTACAAAAGTTAAAATTTAAGAAGTTTGTTAAATTCAAATTTATAGAACAAATTAAACAATTTTTACTTATTCTATTTTTTTCCATTTATAATCGTAGAAACTGTTCGGCAAAGATCATTAAAGCATTTTCAAATAATCAATAATTTCCTACAAATTTATTAATTCTTTTATCGTTTAAGATTGATTGCATTGAAAGAAATGAACAGCTTAGGTTGAGATGAAACAAAATGCTAAATAAATTCTTTTTTTTATTGAAATTTTTTTTTCATTTTTTACTAACTAATTAATTCATTAACGAATGAAAATGAAAAATGCATAAAATCGATTCATTTTTTTTTATTTCGAAAATTTACAAATATTTTGGAAATAAATAAATATATTTTTGGGTGAAATTTCAACTTTTTAGCAAAAGTGACGAAATTGCGGGAATTTTTTAAACCATTTCAATTTCATCATTTCTTCTTTTTATATATGTGATTAACTTAGTATGAAAATAAATATCGAGTGTCCAAAATAGATTCAGTTTCAGATTATATTAATTCATCAAAAGGAATAATGTGCTAAAAAAAGGATATTTTTAAAAATTTTTATTACTTATTTAAGTATGTAAATAAGTAAATAAATGTATATATGTTCTTTTCGCCCTTGAAATTCTCAGTTGTTCCATTTCGTTTTTTTTCTGATCTTTTAAATAACAATCAAATTTTTATTTATTTTTTTACTATTGTGAAAAAAAAATTTTTACTAAAAAATTCAATCCATTAACAACAAAAAAAAATAAAATTTCGGATGCATTGTTCAACTTATTCGCTTTTTTTTTCTTTTTTATAGAAAATAATTTTTAAAAAAAAAATCTTTTTACAGAAATTATTATTTTATTGAATTTATTTGATTCAATTTCGACATATTCCAAAAAAATTTGATGTATTATTATTATTTTTGCGTTTTTTTTCTTTTGCTCAAATTTTGTTTTGCAATTTCCCCTTTCTTTTTTCAGGAAAAAGCAAATTAATTTTGAATTTATTAAAATTGAAAAAAGATAAATAAAATGTGAGAAATTTTTTTCTTTCTGTTTATTTCATTTTCATTTGAGGAAATTTGCATTCAACAAAATGCGAAAAAAAATGGTAAAAAAAAATACAGCAAAGATCATTGTTTATGTAATAATTATCGTATAATAAACATAGCTAATTACTTGCAACACATTATCCGATGATATTAGCACAAAAATTTTCATATGCTTCATTTTTGCTAAATATTTATGCTTAAATTTCCAATTTTATATGATATTTTTTCTTATAATCTACTGTTTTACATTATTTTTCACTTAGTATTAAAATTTAAAAAATTCATATGTTTTGAAAATTTTAACAAAATTTTAAATTTATTATTTAATTTTAGTTCTATCTAATTATTTACTTTTTTCGTTTTTAAATAGAAGCTACAATAATTTACCGAAGAGAGACGGAATTCGTTTTTTAATTATTATTTATTTATTTATGCTTCATTTATATTTCAGTTTTACATAACATACAAATAGTTTTTAAGCTGTTGTAATGTTGTATTTTTTTTGTTTCAATTTATATCCAAACATTTATCAGGGATGTCCTGCTATTTTAGTTAAAACTAATCTACATTTTTTTAAGTTTTAAATCTGCAATTCAAAAAGTTTAAAAAGTTTAAAATCCACGTTTTAAAATTAAATGGTTGTAATGTTTGCATTTCTCAAATCTTTCCGTCTGCTTGCATAATGCAACAGCAATTCGTGCTATTCATCATACAGTTAGCGTTTTGCACAAAATATTTCATTCTGTAGAATAAAAGTGAAAAATTCTATTTCATCTTTTTCTTCGATAAGAAAAAATTCCGAAGTTTAGATTTTTTTCGTTTTTCTTTTTTTTTTTTTTAAATTAACCAATCATTTGTTACAGCTTTTCGTTCTGCTTTGATTTTAAGTCTAAATTACAATATTTTCTTTTTCAAACTTTTTAACATTAATTTTAATTGTAATATCCCTTTCCTTTTCCAGTTTCTTTTATTGATCACTATGTTTTCGTTCAATTATAAATTTAGTAACATTCTTTTCAGCGTTTTTTTTTAATTTCTTGAAAATATTTGTTCATTGGAATATTTGACTTAAAAAATATAACTAAACTTTTAAAAAAACAAAATAAATTTTTAATTTGGCCATAATTTTTCAGAAGATGGTATGAGGAACAGCTATAAAATGACACTTCAGCTAAAAGGATTCACCTATGTATACGGTCACACATTACACTTAGGCATACTGTATTGTTCATAACATTTCGTACTTTGATTAGAGTTGTTGAACCGTTACAGTAGTGCAATATATTTCCTACAGTAGTGTAATTGACGGGATTGAATCGTAGTATACCGTACCACTCATGTAATATAATGCATTCTGTACACAAAATGACACTGTATGCGGTACTCCTTACGTAGTATTTCATATATATTCCTTGTAGCATTTTCAAATATGCATTAGTCAGATATAAAAAATAACTTTGGTAATTTCAGATTGTCTCCGAGGCTTTCCAATTGTAGCTTTCATAATAATGATTAATAACTGATAGTATAATAATAATAACAAATAGTAATAATAATATATTGATTAGTAGGAATGTTGAGGAAATAAATTGAATTGAAAGTAGCATATTAAAGGTTTGCATTAAGATATTTTATTAAATTGTATTACATTACATTAAATCGTACTACATTTGTCATACTTTAAAAAAAAGAAAAAAATTCCACACGATGTTTTGTTTTTTCATTTTTAATTATTGCAAAGAAGCTTATCGGTCAGCCGATATCATCAAGATATTTGGAGTGATACTTCGAGCATTTTTAAGCATATTGAAATTTTCGATCTCATTTCCATAGATAACATGAGTAGTTACTGAATGATTTTAAATTTGATGATTGATATAATAATTATTGGCTCACTATTATAACGACCTCATTAAGTTGGTAATTATCAACGGATTTACACATGTTTGTAATGCCGCGTAATGATTGATAATTTCCTATCAATAAAATTGATGATAAGTTAATAAAACTAATAACTGATAGAAATAGCTGCTAATTATCAAAAAACTGATTATAATGCGTAATGCAGAACTAACAACATATTCAATGACTAATAACTGATAACTTGCGCAACCAACAATTCCTAATAAATTTCCTTCAAGTCTAACTTCACATTGAGGTTTATAGAATGTTTCCCAGAATGAACCAAAATCTGCAACTGCTAAAGTGCCCGGTTATTCCAAATGAGAGTTCATATGAAATTATATCAGAAGGTCCCATATCAATATGGTATTACGGGAAAAGAGAGAAGAAAACTGATTATTATGCATTTCAGGTTGATCAATAATATTATATGTAAGCATTATTTCTTATCCATTTAAATGCTTTTCAGTGATAAATATATATATGGATGTTATTTTAGTACTCAGAAATTTATTCGTTTTTGTAAATTTTGAATTTTAAATTAAATATGGAAATATCTTGATTTTAGTAAAAATTTCAGGAAAAGTCTTAAGTAATTTAAGGTAATTCGAGAAGTGGTACCAATGCTCTTTATTACATTTAATCATCAAACATCAATTATCGCGCAATCTTCCTTACCCATTTACATTCCTATCAATATAAACATTATTGTCGATGTAATTATCCAATAAAAAGTTTTAATTTAAAATTCAAGCTTGAATTTTAAAGTTTTTAAATTAATCAACAATATATAAACAAAAATATTCGTAGAAAGAAGTAATCGAAAGCTCTTAAATACGGATGAATAGTAATCAAAATAATTTAAAACTAATCCACCCGATTAGATCATCATTCTCAATATTGTACTGCTACTCCTAACTTTATGTTTTATCTCTTCGAAGTGATCTGATGATAATTTTATTAGATATCATTTGATATCATCTATGAGTAATATCGGAATTACGCTAGTACCATAGCCGATTTCTATTACATTATTACTAAACACCAAAATCATGCTAACAAAATTTGACGCTAGTTCTTATCAAAATATCGTATAAACGACTTTCTTGCTAGCATATTTTACGATTAGTATTAATACGTTTAGGGTAAAAAAGTACAATTATATGTTGGCGAAGGTTGTCAAATAACTAATAAAGAAAACCAGGAAAGATATTTGACAATTTCGAATGCAGAATTCGAAATTCCAAAATCGCATATTATTGTCCTACATTGTGCCGATTTGAAACAACAATTTAGGGACATCATACAGGTCAGGCAAAAAATGTTGACGTTAGTTAGAAAATAATAAAGATTTGATTTTAATAAATTATAAGAATTAAATTATCAAATAAATAAAATTCATACTTTAATTGGCACTCTTTCGTATTAACATAAATGAATTTTCCGATAGTATTTTAACTAACCCTGTCTTTAACCAATTTTTCTTACCTGATAGAAATTATTAAACATCAGTCATTGAAATAAATTCATTTCTAGGTGATTATCACAGACGGAATGATTGCTTATTGTGGTGGCAAAAACCACATCCGACTAAATGCCTCTGATACAAAAACTACCGTTCCAAAGCAGTAAAGAGTTAAAATAATTCATTTCATGAAACTTTTAAACATAAAATTTGATTTAATAAATTAATTACAATATCCCTTTTTATATAACTCACTTGAATTAATCGTTTCAACCTTTTTTAGTGCTAACAATTCCAAAAATGACAAAGCATGTGAAATAAACAGAAATAAGTAGAACAAGGTTGAACGCAAGGTTGAAGTAACTTGTTAAATCTAGTCAAGCTAATATTATTGTGTGCTGAAGTATGAAAGCAATAAATTAATATTATTTTTATATTTGATAATTAATCAGCAAAATTCCTTAACAACATAATCACTTTTACACAAAATATTTTAAAAAAAAATAGCAGGAATTACAGAAAGAAATACCAATGATTTTGGTGAAACAATGTTTCCAAGCAAGAAATACGATCGTTTCATCTTTTTTTGTTACGATTTTCGAAACGTTAGCAATTAATTTAACCATCTAAATTAATGTTTCACCTTGTAATTACCCGTTAAAAAAATACGTTTACAGTATTAGATAGTCTTCAGTTAGTTTCATCAATCCTACAGTATCAAATATAAACTTCATACTGTCTACATAGTATGCGAAGTACAGACTAAAGTAATACCATATCATTTAATAGTAAGTTAAAAAGAAATCCTTCCTTAAACTTTTTTCTCTCCCTACATATCAACTATAGACTAATCCTACATTATCAAACGAATAAACTATCCATTACAGTATAAACCATAATATTCCTCTAAATTTAGAAAAATTTGTTGAAACAAATTTTTACTATCTGTAAATTTAAATGCAAATTTTATAATTTTTCTCATGTGCTATCACCTACGAATTTCTAATACGAATTCAATTTCTAATATGAAGCAAAATACGTCACAATAATAATGCAAAATATTTTAATAAATATAAAGGAAAAAAAAACGCAAAAAAGAGCAAAAAACTAATGTTCAAGTGTATTTTTCCTTATATATATGTGCATGTACATATATTGTACCTACATATATAACGTATGTTTATTATACATTATAATCATTTACTGTCACAATTATTGCTATTGACATTTAATCCTACAATTATTATTCATATTTCTCAAAAAAAAAGAAAAAAATTAATAGGGAATTAAAGATGTAATATGAATTATTTCATTTTGAATAACTCATGAAAATGATAATATATATTTAACATGCTAATATTATTAATTAAATGCTAGCCTTATTCACTACAATGTAAGAGAGAGAAAGCAAAATACAAAATGTAAACAAACAAATAAAAATAGAACGTACAATAAGAATATACATACAACACTAAATACACTTGACCCTAAACAATATACTAAAAAACGAAACAAAAAGGAAAGAAAGAAAAATATACTTCCTTCTTTTCCTTTTCTTTTTTTCTTCTTTTTTCTCTTCTTTATTTTACAATTAATTGACAGGTTAGAAAAACACCCTGTTAATTAAGGAAGGAATTACTTAACTAAATAAAAATGGATTAAACTGTGAACCAAGTAATGGACTAATCGGATTGTATGGTGACTGTAACATGGACAATGATGAAATCGGATTAAATTGTTCGGCTGTCATTGATATGCCACTACTAGCAGTACTATTACCCGTTGTAATATTTCCCATTGCTGATTGTAATTTCTGCAATGGGTGAGAATTTGTACTAAAATTTAACAAAACTTTAAACTAATGAAAATATTTGTGTAAAAAGAGAAAAAAATAAGTTGCTAATAAGCGATCAATATATTAATTTGTTTAACAAATATACAATTATATATTAATATAATTACATATATAATTGTTATCACCTTTCTTTCAACAAATATTTAAAAATAATTCCTTGGTAATAATAATTTATCAAAGAAAGAAATTCATAGCTATGGTGGTAATGTATTGGCCAGAAAATATCAAAGTGATTTGTAATTAATTCATTTTAAATTTAAAAGAAAAAAACATAGAAAAAAAATTCAGCTGTGACTTTAAGAAAAAGGAGCAAAAAATGAAATGAAGACAAAAAAATAAAAATCAAGAAAAAAAAAGTGAATTCCACATTAACCTCTTGATCAACACAATCCAAAGTAGCAGAATCTTTTAAAGGTGCTGCAGCAGTGGTATTTGTAGCAGCTGCAAGTAAATGATTACGATATGCAGCTAATAACATATTGTTTTGTTGCTCTTGCATTACCCGAGCTATGAAAAATCGTCTAATATCATGAGCTGTTGGAATTGATGATAACGAATGCGATCTGCAAAATAATAATTCATATTTATCTAAAAAAAAATGATAGAAGTAACAGTAACGATAATATAACAAATTATAACGAAGATTAATAAAAATACATTCCATTTGAAATAGTAACAATAAAAATAATATTAATAATTTAATTAAGCTGATTAATACAATACTTCAACCATATTTTAATTGGTCGAAATTTATATATGTAAATATTACATTATTACACATAATTCATAAATATTTATACGCGTATGCATAAATGTATGCATAAGTAAATGAAACGACAAAAGTAACATTTTATCAAATGATATGATATGAAAATATTTCCAAAAACTTTTTATAATTAAAAATATTTAATAAAGATTTCCAAGCAAAAGAAGCGATATAATACAAAAAAAACCAAACTGCAAGGATAGAGAAGGATGGAAGAGAATGTTATTAAAATTCAAATAAATCTATTAGAAATAGATATCAAAGGACTGTTTCGAAAGAAAACAACAACAACTATATGTAACAGAATAGATTGATTAACCTGAACTTTTTACTAATTAATAATTGAATGAATTAGAAACTCTCATAATCACTCCCACCTCGTTGATTTGACCTATTTCATAAAATTGATTAAAATGGATGATAATTTGCAAAATGCAACCAGTTTTGTATCAATTAACTTTAATTAAGTACGTTGTAACAAATTGCATTCCTTTTTTTTATTACATCAGTCAAATAAATTATCAAAAAAGAAGAAAAAAGAAAACATGAAAAGCAAGAATTGCAGTAATGGAAATAGTAAAGAATTCCGATCAAAATGAAACAACAACAACAACAGCAAAGTACGTACAAAAGTAAAAAATTCTCTTACTGATCATTTTAATAATTCTTTTTTGATAATTTTTTGAAATGAAATTTTACAAAGCAGACGGCCAAAAATAATAATCAAATAATGATAAAACATCTGATATCAAATTTTGATATCATAATAAATATTTCATAACATTAATATATAGCAAATATTTAAAAACAAATTGTATGAAAAAAAAAGTGCAAAATGAAATGGTACCTTTGTTCAAATGACGATGGTAGCATTGACGGACCAGTTGTTGTTGTTGCTGTTGTCGTTGTCGGAAGTATCATTGCACATGTTTTGGTCAACAAATTCTTTGTCGCACCATGTGAACGACGTTTTGGACGATAAACATAATTTGGATGACGACGCATTAATTCTTCCCGTAATTCTTTAGCCTAACAAAAAAGATAAATAAAATACATACATGAAAAGTAAAAAATAACAAAAAAAAAAATCAAACGAACGGTTTCTTTCATTAACAGTGGTTGTAATAAACAGCAATTAGTAATTAATAGTTAATAATCAACAATAATAAATGATAAACAATAAGTGAATAAATAAACAAATAAACAAATATATAAATATATAAGTATACAAGCAAAAAAATAAATGAATAAATAAACTATAATAATAAATAACAATAACAAACAACAAATGAAGAAATAAAAATAGTTTTTGAGAAGAAAAAAGAATTTGAGGAAAATTTGAAATTATTTCTTCTTTTTTATTTAAAATAAATTAAATTTTTGAGAGAAAAAAGAAATTGAATTCAAGAAAGAAAAATAAAATTAGCTGATGAAATTTCTCTTTTTTCATTTCTTCTCCAGCTATTTCATTTTTCTTTTTTTATTAAACATTAAACAACAAAAGAAGAAAGAGAACAAACCCGTTTAACATATGGTGCTTTTTCTTCAGCGCTCATTTCCCTCCATTCAGCACCCAATTCTTTGCTAATCTGTGAATTGTGCATTTTTACATCTGTGCTAGCAATTTGTGCTCGACGCATTTGAGACCATACCTTTAAAAAAAAGATACGTTAAAAATTTGAATTTTAAATGTCTGTTGGAATAATTGATTAAAGGCTACAATTATTTCATTATTATTGTTATCATTAATTACTGACTATTATTATTATTATTCTCATCACTATTATCATTATTATTATTATTATTGTTATTACTATTGTTATTATGATCATTATTATTGCTAAATGACAATTTAAACTATTAAAATATAATGTGTATAATTTAATATTATTCAAGAAATAGTTTGTAAGAATTAACAAATTACTTATATAATTAACACATTTATCTATTCGTAATTATTTACATTCATTAGCATTTCAACTACTATTTTTATTTGTTTACATTTTACTTATTCCTTCATCATTTATCTCACTTTTGGTTGCATTTCATTTTTCATGTTTTTTACCATCCTCAAACAGACAAAAAATAACTTTCAGATACATTTATATTTACGTGAAATTTATTTACAATAACTGATGGGCTTTCATCATTATGTTAAAAATTACACGCAAAATTTTTTATAAGAAATGATTATTTGAAAGAAGAAACCATGAAAGCATTCATCGGTCTTTTGATCCGTTTCTGTACATCATACTCATTTATTTCACCACGATGATCATCAATCGATCTTTTTGTATTAAAAGGTATGTTCGGTGAACCTATCATAAAATATAACTTTTTAAGGAAATTAAAATTTCAAATAAAAAAAATTTAATTACGATAATAATGCCTGTTTGTAACGGACATAATATATGATAAATAACTGATATGATGATTAATCAAAGATATGGCAATAACTTGTAGAAATGATTACCATAAAAAGCTGATAATTTAGAGCTATCAAGTAGTTCTGCTTTAAACTGCTTTAATCAAGTCGTACTATTCATTTCGCGTACTGTATTATAGTTGATTAAACTTACTCTACTATTTGTTTACTGTATTTACTCATTTTACATATTGTTCATTTATGAATAATTTAATCAATCATAATAATATTTCATACTACATAAGTAAACCGTATTTGATATATAAACAACACTGCAAATAAACAATTATTTTTCCTCGATTTAGGGTAATTTTAAAATTTACAAATTTTTAAGAGTTTAAAAAAAATTTTTAATTTAAAGCTCGGGAGAAAAAAAGAAAAAGAACAACATACTTGATTCACAACATTCCGTGATACCATGGAGATCAGCAACAGATGCAAACGAAGAGGATGAAGGCTCGCCAACTGCTCCTGATGAATTCATTATAACCGACTGATGCTGTTGCTGTGCCGCCTGCTGTTGTTGTTGTTGCTGTTGTTGTTGTTGTTGTTGTTGTTGCTGCTGTTGTTGTTGTTGCTCTTGTTGTTGTTGTTGTTGTTGCTCTTGTGATTGTTGTTGTGATGATATTGGTGGTGGCAAATTCATAGGACAGATTGCCGATTCAATTGTTAGAGTTGGAACGGACAATAGTGATTGAAAATGATTCATCTAAATGCTATTTGGATTACATTTCCCGCAATAACAATAACCTATTTCATTTCATTTTTTTTCACATTTCAAAAATCCTACTGCTTTCGCTTATTTTACTCTTTCATCAAATACAAATACAGCAAACATCGCTGAATCAACATACTTTTGCATAATAAAAAAACACAAAAGGAACGATAAAAGAAGCGGGGGGAAACAAGAAAGATGAGAACCGGGGAAATGAGGAAGGCGGGAGCGGGGGAAACGAGGAAGACGGGAGCGGGAGAAACGAGGAAAACGGGAGCGGGGGAAATGAAAGGAACAAGGAAGTGAAAAAAAAAGGTAAAATTAATGTAAACAAAAAGGAATTATTATCTAACAAATGATTATAGAAATAATATTAGCATCAGCACGAATATTTGATATATTTGCACATTTGTAAAAAAAAATGACCAAATTAAGAAATGTTTTTAGTTTAAAATAATAATAAATTTATACTATTTCCATTTTTCTTTCACTTTTCTCATCCTTTCTCTCATCATTTCTTCGTTTTATTTAAGTTAGTTATAAAATGCACAAACAACTATTTAATAAAGTACACGAATAAATGAAATGAATTAAAATGGACCAACAAAAGTATGTTATGCTTCTCCTTCCCTTTTTCTTTCCTATTAAAGAAATGAATCTAATTTGTTTACGTATTTCATTTTTAGTAAACAATATTTATATTTCTTTCTTCTTACTCGTAATTAATGAATCAAAAAAGAAGAAAAAACAGTCCCCCGTTAGCAGAATCAATGGTCAGTGTTATGAATTGTTTGCTAACACAATGATGGCCATTTGAATAATATTTGCAAAAAGCCGTACATATATAAAGTAGCAAACAAGTTATATCCTCTAATTAATCAACTAAACGAAATGGTTAATTTCATTTTCCTCTTTCTCTACCGAATGGTCAACAGTATTTCATTATGAAATAATGATCGTCATTTCAATACTATTTACCAAATATATAAAAGAACAAAGCAGTTACACCAGATAATCATTCATGTTAACAAAATGATTTAGTAACAGATATTATATGATATATTATTATATATGGTCAATTTGACGAAGAAAAATGTCCGAAAAAAGATTGGTTGATAGGAAAGGAATAAAAGTAAACAGACATTTATATTTAAACTAAAGTAAACATTTTATTTGTCTTGTATTAAATGATTACTTTATTTTATTTGCTCTCTAATGGTCAAGCATTTATTGCTTTCATCATTTTCTCCCTTTTTTTCTAATTTAATCGATGATATCTCCCTCTTCTTCACTCTCTCTCTTTTCTTTTTTTCCTCGTTATTGAATTATTTCTTATCTTACTATCTTTGTCATCCATTCATTCATTCCTTATTTAGTTAGTTAAATTGTTAAAAGGAAAAAAGAAAAATGGACAATATGAGATTTGAAAAGAGCAAAAGAGAAAAACGTAAAATGAAATGGAAATCGTTTTTCTTTTTTTTTTTTTGCTTCCTTCATGGATAATTTATTATTATACTCAAAGATATTAACATCCTTTTAAGCGTTAGCTCATGTGAAATTTCAAATTACTTCAACATTTCGGCCTTTTTTAATTGAAAAAGAGTGAGAGAAAAGAAAAGAAAAATAATAGTACTAATAAAAATAAACATAGTGTCGATAATAAACATAATCATAATAATAATCATAATCGTAATCATAATAATAAGAATAACTAATAATAATAATGACAATAATAATCATAATCGTGATCATAATCATAATTAATAATAATAATCATAGTAATAGTAACAATATTGATAATAATAATTAATTAATAATTTAACTTATTCGCCTAAGAATAAAAATTTTAAATAATTCATTTAACAAGAAGAAATTTAGACAAATTTATAAAAAAGCAAAAAAAAAAACGGAGAAGAGACAATAATAAACTATTAATTGCCATGGAAAAAATTTTCAGAAAAAGCAGTAAAAAAGTTGGACGATATTTTCCATTTTCTTTTTTAAATATTTCGGAAATACTTCAAAGAAATTTTTTCAGTACAATGCTAAAAGAAACGCAACATTTAATCTCAAAAATAGAAGGGTGTGAGAAAAAGAGAAAGAAAAAGAGAGGGAGAAAAAAAGAGAGAAATGAATGAATGAATGAATGAATGAATGAATGAATGAATGAATGAATGAATGAATGAATGAATGAATGAATAAATGAATGAATGAATGAATGAATGAATGAATGAATGAATGAATGA